>JAVQMG010000109.1:21695000-21696394 GCA_032878915.1 Castanopsis chinensis | reverse complement strand
TGAAGTCCTGAAGTCCTGAAGTCCTGAAATCCTGAAGTCCTGGAATCCTGAATCCTGAAGTCCTGGAATCCTCGATCCTGAAGTACCTGAAGTCCTGAATCCTGAGTCCCTGAAGTCCTGAATCCTGAATCCTGAATCCTGAAGTCCTCGAGTCCTGGAGTCCTGAAGTCCTGAAGTCCTGAATCCTGAATCCTGGAATCCTGAAGTCCTCGAAGTCCTGGAATCCTGAAGTCCTGAATCCTGAAGTCCTCGAAGTCCTGAAGTCCTGGAATCCTGAATCCTGAATCCTGAATCCTGGAATCCTGAATCCTGAATCCTGGAACCCTGAATCCTGAATCCCTGAATCCTGAATCCTGAAGTCCTGAAACCTGAAGTCCTGAATCCTGAAGTCCCTGAATCCCTGAAGTCCTGAAGTCCTGAATCCTGAATCCTGAAGTCCTGAATCCTGAAGTCCCTGAATCCTGAATCCTGAAGTCCTGAAGTACCTGAATCCTGAATCCTGAATCCTGAATCCTGAATCCTGAAGTCCTGGAGTCCTGAAGTCCTGAAGTCCTGAATCCTGAATCCTGAAAATCCTGAATCCCTGAAGTCCTGAAGTCCTGAATCCTGAAGTCCTGAAGTCCTGAAGTCCTGAATCCTGAAGTCCTGAAGTCCTGAATCCTGAATCCTGAAGTCCCTGAATCCTGAATCCTGGAGTCCTGAAGTCCTCGACCTGGAGTCCTGAATCCTGAATCCTGAATCCTGAATCCTGGAATCCCTGAATCCTGAATCCTGAATCCTGAATCCTGAAGTCCTGAAGTCCTGAAGTCCTGAATCCTGAAGTCCTGAAATCCTGAAATCCTGAAGTCCTGAATCCTGAAGTCCTGAAGTCCTGAATCCTGAAGTCCTGAAGTCCTGAATCCTGAATCCTGAAGTAGCCTGAAACCCTGAAACCTGAAGTCCTGAATCCTGAACCCTGAAGTCCTGAAGTCCTGAAATCCTGAATCCTCCTGGAAACCCTGAATCCCTGAAACCCTGAAACCCTGAAACCCTGAAACCCTGAAACCCTAAACCCTAAACCCTAAACCCTGAAACCCTAAA
This sequence comes from Castanopsis chinensis, assembly GCA_032878915.1. Taxonomy (NCBI): domain Eukaryota; kingdom Viridiplantae; phylum Streptophyta; class Magnoliopsida; order Fagales; family Fagaceae; genus Castanopsis; species Castanopsis chinensis. Next base: position 21,695,314 of record JAVQMG010000109.1, on the reverse strand, counting down.
CCCTAAACCTAAACCCTAAACCCTAAACCCTGAACCCTGAAACCCTAAACCCTAAACCCTAAACCCTAAAACCCTAAACCCTAAACCCTAAACCCTAAACCCTAAACCCTAAAAACCCTAAACCCTAAAACCCTAAACCCTAAACCCTAAACCCTAAACCCTAAACCCTAAACCCTAAACCCTAAACCCTAAACCCTAAACCCTAAACCCTAAACCCTAAACCCTAAACCCTAAACCCTAAACCCTAAACCCTAAACCCTAAACCCTAAACCCTAAACCCTAAACCCTAAACCCTAAACCCTAAAACCCTAAAC
>JAVQMG010000109.1:21687500-21690000 GCA_032878915.1 Castanopsis chinensis | reverse complement strand
ACCCTAAACCCTAAAACCCTAAACCCCCTGAAAACCCTAAACCCTAAACCCTAAACCCTAAACCCTAAACCCTAAACCCTAAACCCTAAACCCTAAACCCTAAACCCTAAACCCTAAACCCTAAACCCTAAACCCTAAACCCTAAACCCTAAACCCTAAAACCCTGAACCCTAAAAACCCTAAACCCTAAACCCTAAACCCTAAACCCTAAACCCTAAACCCTAAACCCTAAACCCTAAACCCTAAACCCTAAACCCTAAAACCCTGAAACCCTAAACCCTGAAAAACCCTAAACCCTAAACCCTAAACCCTAAACCCTGAACCCTAAACCCTAAACCCTAAACCCTAAACCCTAAACCCTAAACCCTGAAACCCTAAACCCTAAACCCTAAACCCTAAAACCCTGAAACCCTAAACCCTGAAACCCTAAACCCTAAACCCTAAACCCTAAAACCCTAAACCCTAAAACCCTGAAACCCTAAACCCTGAAACCCTAAACCCTGAAACCCTAAACCCTAAACCCTAAACCCTAAAACCCTAAACCCTAAACCCTAAACCCTAAACCCTAAACCCTAAACCCTAAACCCTGAAACCCTAAACCCTAAACCCTGAACCCTAAACCCTGAACCCTAAACCCTAAACCCTAAACCCTAAACCCTAAACCCTAAACCCTAAACCCTAAACCCTAAACCCTAAACCCTGAACCCTAAACCCTAAACCCTAAACCCTAAACCCTAAACCCTGAAACCCTAAACCCTAAACCCTAAACCCTGAAACCCTGAACCCTAAAACCCTAAACCCTAAACCCTAAACCCTGAACCCTGAACCCTAAACCCTAAACCCTAAACCCTGAAACCCTAAACCCTGAACCCTAAACCCTAAACCCTGAAACCCTGAAACCCTAAACCCTGAAACCCTAAACCCTAAACCCTAAACCCTAAACCCTAAACCCTAAACCCTAAACCCTGAAACCCTGGAACCCTGAAACCCTGAAACCCTGAAAAAACCCTGAACCCTAAAACCCTAAACCCTAAAACCCTAAACCCTAAACCCTGAAAAACCCTAAACCCTGAACCCTAAAACCCTAAACCCTAAACCCTGAACCCTAAACCCTGAACCCTAAACCCTAAACCCTAAACCCTGAACCCTGAATCCTAAAACCCTGAACCCTAAACCCTGAAACCCTAAACCCTAAACCCTAAACCCTAAACCCTAAACCCTAAACCCTAAACCCTAAACCCTGAAACCCTAAACCCTGAACCCTAAACCCTGAACCCTAAACCCTAAACCCTAAACCCTAAACCCTGAAACCCTGAAACCCTGAACCCTAAACCCTGAAACCCTGAACCCTGAACCCTAAACCCTAAACCCTAAACCCTAAACCCTGGAAACCCTAAACCCTAAACCCTAAACCCTAAACCCTGAACCCTAAACCCTAAACCCAAACCTAAACCCTAAACCCTAAACCCTAAAACCCTAAAACCCTAAACCCTAAACCCTGAAACCCTAAACCCTAAACCCTGAAACCCTGAAACCCTAAAACCCTAAACCCTAAACCCTAAACCCTAAACCCTAAACCCTAAACCCTAAACCCTAAACCCTAAAACCCTAAACCCTGAACCCTAAACCCTGAAACCCTAAACCCTGAAACCCTAAACCCTAAACCCTAAACCCTAAACCCTAAACCCTAAACCCTAAACCCTAAACCCTAAACCCTGAACCCTAAACCCTAAACCCTGAACCCTAAACCCTAAAACCCTAAACCCTAAACCCTAAACCCTGAAACCCTAAACCCTAAACCCTAAACCCTAAACCCTGAACCCTAAACCCTAAACCCTAAACCCTAAACCCTGAAACCCTAAACCCTGAAACCCTAAACCCTAAACCCTGAACCCTGAAACCCTGAAACCCTGAACCCTAAACCCTAAACCCTAAACCCTGAACCCTAACCCAACCCTAAACCCTGAACCCTGAACCCTGAAACCCTGAACCCTAAACCCTAAACCCTGAACCCTGAAACCCTAAAACCCTAAACCTGAAACCCTAAACCCTAAACCCTAAAACCCTGAAACCCTGAAACCCTGAAACCCTAAACCCTGAAACCCTAAACCCTAAACCCTAAACCCTGAACCCTAAACCCTGAAACCCTGAAACCCTGAATCCCCTAAACCCTAAACCCTGAAAACCCTGAAACCCTAAACCCTGAAACCCTGAACCCTGAACCCTAAACCCTAAACCCTGAACCCTAAACCCTGAAACCCTAAACCCTAAACCCTAAACCCTAAACCCTGAACCCTAAACCCTGAAACCCTAAAACCCTAAACCCTAAAACCCTGAACCCTGAAACCCTGAAACCCTGAACCCTGAAACCCTAAACCCTGAACCCTAAACCCTGAACCCTGAAACCCTAAACCCTAAACCCAAACCCTGAACCCTAAACCCTAAACCCTGAAACCCTGAACCCTAAACCCTGAAACCCTAAACCCTAAACCCTGAAACC
>JAVQMG010000109.1:21472500-21675000 GCA_032878915.1 Castanopsis chinensis | reverse complement strand
CTTTTTTTTTCTTCTAAAAGAAATGAACTCATAAAATTTGGGGGGCCAAAGCCTATATTAATAAATTTGTTACTAAATTTAGGGGTCCAGAGCCTATATTCAATCCATTATCTTTAACCATAAAGAATTCAGCTTAGATGTAGGATATCTATCCAAAAGTTTTCGCAACTCTATCATGTATGATGGAATCATAAAAAAATAGGATCTATTAATAATATTTTCATAAAATGATTCATTCATTTCTCTCTATGTTACTCTCAAATAAGGTTACTTACATTCCATTTCATTCCTTTCTTTTTCATTCATTTCCCATACTTTAATACATTCAGTTCTTTTTCATTCTCTTATAATTATTCGTTTCCATTCCATTTTCATATGAACTCCGAAACAAAGCCTAAATGACTGCCAACTATGTCAAAGTAATAATAAATTTTTTAATTAAATAATTTTTTTAGAGAATGCTAAAGTAACAATATAATTGGTGTCAAAATAATCAATTTAATGTTTGCAACATTATGAAGGTTATAGGTTCACAACCATCTTACATGCACATAAAATAAGTGGCAAAGTTTTGTGAAAAAATTGGTTGTAACCTAAGGTTACAACTTTACTCAATATCATCAACATTACTACATATTTCAAAAATCTAACCTTTGGATTGCATGTTTTTTACATTCCTAATACACATATCAAATTTTGCGACAATCAGATATTATTTACTATATGATCTATAAAATTATATTTTATGCATAATTTGGAACTAATTAGTAATTACTAATACCGATGGCCCTAGCAGTTATTTACATTAGTCTCTTAACAAATCTATGGGACATAATTTAAAGGAATGACAAGATGATGAAGCAAGAGATAATCCATAATAAATATGAAAAAAAAAAAAAATTCATGCATGAGAATAGATGAATCTATTGAAAGATGAACAAGACCCGAAAATCATGTCATTCTGTAACGTATACATATAACTAATTCCCCAGCAAGAGTAATGTAGTTCAACTGTTCAAGTTGAGAGATCAACAAGATAAATTAAAGCCACAAAAGAAAAGCATGGTTTAAAAGCTCATAACATAAAGCAAAAGTCATGTATCTTATCTTAGAGTAGCTAACTAAGCAGTTTGTTGAGCTCTCAGCACAAAAAAATAAATAAATAAATAAAAACAGATTGTTGAGCAATTCTATTAAGTTTGTACCAAGTACATATTTCTTTGTCCAGTCATCAAACGTATGATGTTGTTAAAAATCTTCAATAATTTCTAGTCTATACACAAATCATACATGCTGAACATGTACTTAAACCTACAAAATATGGTTCCGCAAAGTTACTAATCAGGCTTAAAACAATATATCTTTGTTGCATTTTTCAGTAAATTCTACAGAACACAGAGCAAATCTGAATCATTGAGGCTTCAGTTTTCAATGCTAGCAACATTTATCAATTATTTGTACTTGCGCCACAATATCATTGCCTCTATAGATAGTGCAGGACTTCTGAAAAAGAAAACCTTTCACCTTTAACTTAGAGGCTGAGTCTTCCCTGTTCTCACCAACAGCCCATTTTTCTTTCACAGTTTTCAGTGTATATGAATTTAGTTTCTTCCCAAAGTCAGATATTAATTTAGTTTCTGAACCCTTGAAGCCTGGCCACGACCCACTCTACAACAATATCCATTAAACCAATCAAAACCTTATCCAAAATTTGAAATTCAATCACATATAAGCCTCCTTAATCATATTATTTGAGATTTTTTTCTTATTTAAATATTTGGAATGTGCATTCTAAACTACAAAAATTTCAATCAATAACGATGAAAAATATCAATTATTTGTACCTGAGCTAGAGTAATTTGGAGAATACAATATCAAAACCTAGCTTATCTAAGGTCAGTTGGGTTAAGTTTACTTAAGTAATCATGTGCATTGCACATGCCATTTTTTACACCTGTCAGCTTATTAGAGCAGTTTGTAGCCTTAGGCTACAAATGGTTTTGTAACTAAACTTTGTCCTATCTTTTTTTCTCACCAGCCTCAAAAAATGAAAAAAGGGATAGTGTATGGAATCTATAATCAGAGGTGGCCCTGCATGCATCTTAGGGTGGTCACAGGACCACCCTAACTTGCCAAAAAATGTGTGTATATATATAGACACACACACTAAACTAACCTATTTTGACCACCCTAACAAAAATATTGACCACCCTAACTTGAGAATTACAAAAATTTCAATTAAATAAAAATAAGAATAATGTTACATTAACAACATTTTTACAATAATATTATAACAAATCTTATGTGATAAGCTGAAACCAGTTACTAATTCTAATATGGTTCCAATCCTGTTGTAAAAGATTTGTTTTAAAAATATTGTAGATATAGCATTACTCCAAAAATAATTTTGGTATCTCAAGAAAAATATTGTAGTCATAAGTTATCCTTGGTAGTGCCGGCAGATATGCTTTTTTTGGCTTTAGAGTGGCAATAATTTTGCTTTCCTTAGCAACTCAGCTCACAACTGTAGCAAACATCATCCACTTTTCTTTCTATTCTCTATTATCATTTCAATTCTCTTACTTTATTACTCTTATCTCAGCATTCTCAATTTCCACTTTATCTCTTATCAATCCTTTTTTTCTCTCTTTGTTAGTAGAAAAAAGTGGTAATAGTTCAGATATTTTCATGCTTTTTTTTTTTGTGATATTGATATATTCAAGTTATTTCTTTATTAAATTTTGTAAAATTTAAGTTTTTAGTGGCCACTTTATTTATAATTCATTGAATATTGATATATTCAAGTTATTTAATTAAATTTAAAATTAATTAAGCTCATTTTCTGGATCCAAGCACAGTGATAGAGGAATTTAATAAAAAATTTGAAAGGAGTGGTCTTAATTTTGAAAATGGAAATTAAATTAAAAAACTAAACAAAAATTATATGTTTTTAAAATTTTTGCCATTTTTCATGTTAATTGGATGTTATTTACTATTCGATCCATAAACTCATATTTTATGCATTATTTTAAACTACAAAAATTTTAATTTAAACAATTGATTGATGACATGGCTATTAATCTTTGATCACTATGAAAATTTTCAAGCATGGAGAATTAATTCTGAAGGGGTAAATTAAAATAAAAATAAATCAAGTTCATTTTGTGGATCCAAGCACATTGATGGAGGAACTTAATAAAAAATTTGAAGGGGTGGTCTTAATTCTGAAAACGAAAATTAAACTAAAAAACTAAACTTCTTTTTTTTTTTTTTTTGAGAAACAATTAAAAAACTAAACTCGAGACTTTCAGATATTTATGTTTCCATTGATAAGCATTGATCAAATACAGAGGCAACGTACATCATTGAGGCCTATAGCTTTTCTCATTGGGTTAAATTCATAAATCTATCCTATCACATTAAATAATAAATTTCTAAAGAAATTCGGGGAGAGACATTCCACACCGTTTTAGTAATTTTGGTATTAGTCTCAAACATTGATGTCTTCAATCATAGGAAAAAATATTTCTTAGTTTTGACCTATCCAAAGATGAAAATGAAATTCTACAACAGTGTCGTCATCTTCAATTTGGTCATCATTTCTAATGCACGGCAAGTTGGAAAGTTGCCAAATGTATAGATGTGTGTTGTGAAAGGATACTCATGATACTATCTCATGAGTTACCATCTCAGTCCAAGTTCATTCACATTTGTGAAATGATGCTTTCCCCTAATGTAGGGGAAGTTAGTCACAGGCCCAGCCAAGTAGTCCTTCTCTCTAATGCATGGCCAAGTCTCCTTCACCCAAATACACAGCTAGAACAGTCCTTTTTCACGATTTAGTCAATCCTTCCCTCAAATACACGGCAAGTTAGTCAAGAAAACAATTGAAAGGGAAGCAAACATCGTCACCTATTAGTTTTCAAGAGCCTTTTCACTAGTGAATCATACAACAGAAAATAAAAGCAAAAACACAAAAACATCCAACAATTAGCTCAAAAAAAAAAAAAAAAAAAGTATTCAATAGAAGTAGTGCCTTTGCGACTATTACTGTAAAGTTTTAAATTTGGTTCAAGCGTCTCTTTTTATAAATTGAAATAGAATATTCTCATACCAAAAATGCTTTGGTTAGCTAAGTAGTAAAGTTTCACAATTGATAGTTTTTTTTTTTATTATTTATTTATTTATTTATTTATAATAAGTAGTTAACATAAAATAATATTAAAAAAATGTATTGACTTAAACTTTTAGATCAAGTGGTGTACTTATAATAGTCATCTTAATTTTTTTTTTTTTTTAAATGGATAGTTACAACGGGGAGGAGATTTCAACCATGGATCTCTTGAAAACACCAAAAAGTGCTAACACATCTTATTTGAACTAATTAGTATTTATCAATACTGAAAATACTGGTGCTAGTAGTAATTGACATGCTATGTCAATAAAATATCAAGTTTGTTCGCATATGTAAGAATATGTCATCACCGCACACCCTTGATGCAATGGTCACTCTACAAGTATATGTGCTTGGGAGGTACTTGTAGGATATGAGGGGCAAAGGTCAAGGTTTAAGTCTCTAGGAGGGAGCTTCACACACATATCTACTTAGATTAGATTCGAATAGAATTTCCATCTTGTGTAAAAATAATAAAAATAATATGCTGATATAGTTTATAAGAGTTCTTTTTAGGACGAATAAAAAATAAAAAATAAAAAAATAAAAAATAAAAACGTATCACATATGGGTCATTAGAAAAATTTTAATTACAGATTGTAGTGAATAGGGGTAAGCTATTTTGAAATGTTGTGAAACTGTAATAATTTTTTAGTGGCTCCCTCACTCTATTAAGCCCATAATTCTTGAGGTGTTTGAATGAAAATGTTTCCAAAATGTAGTTGATAAAGAGAGAGACTCATGACAATGGCTTCCCCATTCTTCCTAACATATTCCATAAATTTCGCTTTCAACTTCTTTCCACGTCAAGCATGGAAAAGTAAGCAATAGTAGGGCCAGTTAAGTCAAATCATGTTTCTAATCACTTTAATTCCCTCGAAAGTGAAATGATTCTTCCCTCTCATGCATGGCCAGTTAGGAAAATGAAAATATGGATTGGAGTGTCAAATAATGACTAATTTATAAGGACTGATCAAATATTTCCTCCAACCCATTTAATAAGCAAAGTACATCCCAAACCCAACTATCTACCAAATGAAATAAGCATCCCCTCACCACAAAAAGACGCAGAGCTATGAAAGAATGAAAGGTAATTGTATGTTCAAGATTTAGCATTGCTACGTTGTCAATATGAGCATCGCTGCCTTTGCCATCCCTTTCCTTGTCACTTCATGTTCATGGTCACAGTTTAAATTGGTCCTTAAAATGCCAATCGAGTATTCATCATGATCGGCTCACCAATATTGTAACATCTAAGTAGTTCAAAGTTAGAAGCAACAGCAAAAAGAAATGAGAAGGGTTATAACTCTATCCATTCATTTAGTCAGGTTGGTTTATTCGGGATGATATTTTATGATTTTATCAACAAGAAATCCAATTGGCCAGCTTTTTCAGGTAAATCACGTTTGTGGCCATAGCTATATTTGTGGATATGCTTTTTTTTTTTTTTTTTTTTTTGAGAATACTAAGTATTTTTAACACACATACATGGGGAGAGGGGTGAGGGGAGAAGGTCTTAAAAAAACTTACAGTGGTATATATCCAAAGTGGATATGCTTTTAATTACATGATTTTTTAAAATAAAATAAATAAACTTAATTATTGTCAAGAATCTTATAATAAAATTGGTGCCTCTTTATGTTTCCAACGGTAGCCTTAATTAGAGTTCAAAATAATTTCCACGCATCCCTTGCAACTATCTAATTTTTTTTTTTTTAAATTAATGTTACATATTACTAGAACATATAGATTGTTATAAACCACCATGTATTGGGAGTCAAGTGAGTATTCACCAAAAGAATTGATATCCTGGAAGCTTAAAAAAAAAGCACATACGATATTCCCTTTGATGAAAAAAAAACTAAACTGTTAATTTCTAGTAGTAAAATTAAACCCTAATTGAAATCCAATTTTTATACTGCATTAACTCACTTAGGAAAAAAAATTAAAAGTTTAGATTAGATAGGACACGTCCCAAAATTAAACCCTAATTAAAATCAAATTTATACACTGAATTAACTCAATTAGCACAAAAATTTAAAAACTTAGATTAGATAAGACAAATAGTGCAAAATTATATTTTAATTGAATTTCAATTTAAAATCGAATTGGATTTTCTCTCAATTTTGTCTATTAATATATATATATATATATATATATATATATATATATAGACTAGCATGTAACCTATGCAAATGCATTGATGCATTTAAAATTAAACACAATTTTTATTATGAAAATATAAATCATTAGTCAAATTTTTTAAAAAATAGCATGTAGTACATGCATTAATACATACGTATAGATATATTTAAAACTAAACGCAATTTTTATCATAAAAATATTAATAATTAATAAAAATTTTGTTTTTGAAAAGTAAACGTAATTGTTCACATATTAAAATTCTTACCTAAATTTAATACTACTTATGATCATTTTTTTCTAATTTTTAATAAAATAGAACATGTGGTGATTTTTATTGTGTTTATGTGATTGGTTTTTTTTTATATAAAAAAATTATAATTCATTAATGTTGGATTATTAGTATTTTGCACTCATTAACTCACTTGGTACAAAGATTAAAAAAATTAAAGTGGAAACATGGCACAAATTTAAGTGGATAATTATGGTATAGTCTCCACATAAATTTAGACACATGACACAAAATTGGATTCAAATTTTAAAATCTAATTAGGGTTTAGGGTTCGGCCATGATTTGGGCCTAGATGGGAGCTGGAGTTGGGTCTAGTTAATTTATTTTTACACTGCAACTTTTAATAGATTTCTGCTTCCTTTATTACTTGTTTGACCATGAAGTTGGAAAAAAGCCAGAAATGGTGTTTACGCTTTGTTTGTTTTGTTAGAAAATTTTTTGTAAAGATAGTGTTCCATATTTTCTAGTGTTTGGTAGCGAAAAAAAAATGTCAATAAAAAACTATATTTAGTCAACAGAAAAATCCTAATAAAAAAAAGGTTTATTTTCTTCTGTAGGTTGTTTTCCAAATTTTTTTTTTTTTTCAAAAACTATATCTCTCTCACGGTAAGCTCTCTCACTTTTTCTCTCCTTACACCCTCACTGTCACTAACTCTAATCTCTCTCTCTCTCTCTCTCTCTCTCTCTCTCTCTCTCTCCATGTTTCTCTTCTCCTTTATAACACAGTTCTCTGATTAGATATTTTTCCCTTCACTGATCAATCAATAAGTTCAACTTGCAAAGGAGAACAAATTTATAGTAGTAATTATTTCATTCCTCTTTACCAAAATTCCAATTCTTTGCTTTGAATTTCAAGCTTGATTTTCTTTTTTTTTTTCTAATAAATTTTCAGTTTGATGGATTCAAAGCAGAAGTTACTTCTTTTCGCATATAAAAGTACAATAAAATAAAAATAAAAACAACAAAATAAAAAATGGGAAGAAGAAAGAATGAATGAAGTAAAATATGAAAATTTTAAACATAGTGCCTATATGGCCTAAATTGCTTTTATATAGGACAATCTTTACGGTAAATTAATAATATTGTTATATAATGAATGATAATTGTTTAGGAAAATTTGACAACTAATTTTGATTGTATCTATGGTCAAAATTTTAGTATGAAAACCATATTCATTCTTGGTTTTTTTTTTTTTTATTAATTACATTAGTTGGTTTACATAATGCACATGTTTTAAATAATACAAGAGAGATATATATATATATATATATATATATATATAAAATTACATACCAAACACTAAAAAAAATTCTTAAGCTCATTTTCAAGGTTGTTACCCAAAAAAAAAAATTAGGCACAAAATTAGGGGGGAAATTGACTGTAATTTTTTAAAATATTAAAAAAGATGTCATGACAACAAAAATCAGGCTACCTCATTCGTCCATTAGCCATATCAAGATGAAAATTAACATCATAGTATGATGGTCAAAGAGTAAATTTCAGGAAACAAAACCCTAAAACCCTATACCCAAAACCCTAAAACCCTAAAACCCAAAACCCTATACCCACAACCATAGGAAAAAAGATTTCTTATTTCTGACCTTTCCAAATATGAAAATGAAATTCTACAACAGTGTCGTCATTTTCAATTTGGTCATCATTTCTAATGCACGACAAGTTGGGAAGTTGCCAAATGTATAGATGTCTGTTGTGAAAGGATACTTATGATACTATCTCATGAGTTACCATCTCAGTCCAAGTTCATTCATATTTGTGAAATGATGCTTTCCCCTAATGCAGGGGAAGTTAGTCACAGGCACAGCCAAGTAGTCCTTCTCTCTAATGCATGGCCAAGTCTCCTTCGCCCAAATACACGGCTAGAACAGTCCTTTTTCGTGATGCAGTCAATCCTTCCCTCAAATACACGGCAAGTTACTAAAGAAAACAATTGAAAGGGAAGCAAACATCATCACCTATTAGTTTTCAAGGGCCTTTTCACTAGTGAATCATACGACAGAAAATAAAAGCAAAAACACAAAAACATCCAACAATTAGCTCGAAAAAAAAAAAAAAAAAGTATTCAATAGAAGTAGTGCCTTTGCGACTATTACTATAAAGTTTTAAATTTGGTTCAAGCGTCTCTTTTTATAAATTGAAATAGAGTATTCTCATACCAAAAATGGTTTGGTTTGCTAAGTAGTAAACTTTCACAATTGATAGTTTTTTTTTATTATTATTTATTTATTTATAAATAAGTAGTTAACATAAAATAATATTAAAAAAATGTATTGACTTAAACTTTTAGATCAAGTGGTGTACTTATAATAGTCATCTTAATTTTTTTTTTTTTTTTTAAATGGATAGTTACAACGGGGAGGAGATTTCAACCATGGATGTCTTGAAAACACCAAAAAGTGCTAACACATCTTATTTGAACTAATTAGTATTTATCAATACTGAAAATACTGGTGCTAGTAGTAATTGACATGCTATGTCAATAAAATATCAAGTTTGTTCGCATATGTAAGAATATGTCATCACCGCACACCCTTGACGCAATGGTCACTCTACAAGTATATGTGCTTGGGAGGTGCTTGTAGGATATGAGGGGAAAGGTCAAGGTTTAAGTCTCTAGGAGGGAGCTTCACACACATATCTACTTAGATTAGATTAGAATAGAATTTCCATCTTGTGTAAAAATAATAAAAATAATATGCTGATATAGTTTATAAGAGTTCTTTTTAGGACGAATAAAAAATAAAAAATAAAAACGTATCACATATGGGTCATTAGAAAAATTTTAATTACAGATTGTAGTGAACAGGGGTAAGCTATTTTGAAATGTTGTGAAACTGTAATAATTTTTTAGTGGCTCCCTCACTCTATTAAGCCCATAATTCTTGAGGTGTTTGAATGAAAATGTTTCCAAAATGTAGTTGATAAAGAGAGAGACTCATGACAATGGCTTCCCCATTCTTCCTAACATATTCCATAAATTTCGCTTTCAACTTCTTTCCACGTCAAGCATGGAAAAGTAAGCAATAGTAGGGCCAGTTAAGTCAAATCATGTTTCTAATCACTTTAATTCCCTCGAAAGTGAAATGATTCTTCCCTCTCATGCATGGCCAGTTAGGAAAATGAAAATATGGATTGGAGTGTCAAATAATGACTAATTTATAAGGACTGATCAAATATTTCCTCCAACCCATTTAATAAGCAAAGTACATCCCAAACCCAACTATCTACCAAATGAAATAAGCATCCCCTCACCACAAAAAGACGCAGAGCTATGAAAGAATGAAAGGTAATTGTATGTTCAAGATTTAGCATTGCTACGTTGTCAATATGAGCATCGCTGCCTTTGCCATCCCTTTCCTTGTCACTTCATGTTCATGGTCACAGTTTAAATTGGTCCTTAAAATGCCAATCGAGTATTCATCATGATCGGCTTACCAATATTGTAACATCTAAGTAGTTCAAAGTTAGAAGCAACAGCAAAAAGAAATGAGAAGGGTTATATCTCTATCCATTCATTTAGTCAGGTTGGTTTATTCGGGATGATATTTTATGATTTTATCAACAAGAAATCCAATTGGCCAGCTTTTTCAGGTAAATCACGTTTGTGGCCATAGCTATATTTGTGGATATGCTTTTTTTTTTTTTTTTTTTTTTGAGAATACTAAGTATTTTTAACACACATACATGGGGAGAGGGGTGAGGGGAGAAGGTCTTAAAAAAACTTACAGTGGTATATATCCAAAGTGGATATGCTTTTAATTACATGATTTTTTAAAATAAAATAAATAAACTTAATTATTGTCAAGAATCTTATAATAAAATTGGTGCCTCTTTATGTTTCCAACGGCAGCCTTAATTAGAGTTCAAAATAATTTCCACGCATCCCTTGCAACTATCTAATTTTTTTATTTTTTTAAATTAATGTTACATATTACTAGAACATATAGATTGTTATAAACCACCATGTATTGGGAGTCAAGTGAGTATTCACCAAAAGAATTGATATCCTGGAAGCTTAAAAAAAAGCACATACGATATTCCCTTTGATGAAAAAAAAACTAAACTGTTAATTTCTAGTAGTAAAATTAAACCCTAATTGAAATCCAATTTTTATACTGCATTAACTCACTTAGGAAAAAAAATTAAAAGTTTAGATTAGATAGGACACGTCCCAAAATTAAACCCTAATTAAAATCAAATTTATACACTGAATTAACTCAATTAGCACAAAAATTTAAAAACTTAGATTAGATAAGACAAATAGTGCAAAATTATATTTTAATTGAATTTCAATTTAAAATCGAATTGGATTTTCTCTCAATTTTGTCTATTAATATATATATATATATATATATATATATATATATATAGACTAGCATGTAACCTATGCAAATGCATTGATGCATTTAAAATTAAACACAATTTTTATTATGAAAATATAAATCATTAGTCAAATTTTTTAAAAAATAGCATGTAGTACATGCATTAATACATACGTATAGATATATTTAAAACTAAACGCAATTTTTATCATAAAAATATTAATAATTAATAAAAATTTTGTTTTTGAAAAGTAAACGTAATTGTTCACATATTAAAATTCTTACCTAAATTTAATACTACTTATGATCATTTTTTTCTAATTTTTAATAAAATAGAACATGTCGTGATTTTTATTGTGTTTATGTGATTGGTTTTTTTTTATATAAAAAAATTATAATTCATTAATGTTGGATTATTAGTATTTTGCACTCATTAACTCACTTGGTACAAAGATTAAAAAAATTAAAGTGGAAACATGGCACAAATTTAAGTGGATAATTATGGTATAGTCTCCACATAAATTTAGACACATGACACAAAATTGGATTCAAATTTTAAAATCTAATTAGGGTTTAGGGTTCGGCCATGATTTGGGCCTAGATGGGAGCTGGAGTTGGGTCTAGTTAATTTATTTTTACACTGCAACTTTTAATAGATTTCTGCTTCCTTTATTACTTGTTTGACCATGAAGTTGGAAAAAAGCCAGAAATGGTGTTTACGCTTTGTTTGTTTTGTTAGAAAATTTTTTGTAAAGATAGTGTTCCATATTTTCTAGTGTTTGGTAGCGAAAAAAAAAATGTCAATAAAAAACTATATTTAGTCAACAGAAAAATCCTAATAAAAAAAAGGTTTATTTTCTTCTGTAGGTTGTTTTCCAAATTTTTTTTTTTTTTTCAAAAACTATATCTCTCTCACGGTAAGCTCTCTCACTTTTTCTCTCCTTACACCCTCACTGTCACTAACTCTAATCTCTCTCTCTCTCTCTCTCTCTCTCTCTCTCTCTCTCTCTCTCCATGTTTCTCTTCTCCTTTATAACACAGTTCTCTGATTAGATATTTTTCCCTTCACTGATCAATCAATAAGTTCAACTTGCAAAGGAGAACAAATTTATAGTAGTAATTATTTCATTCCTCTTTACCAAAATTCCAATTCTTTGCTTTGAATTTCAAGCTTGATTTTCTTTTTTTTTTTCTAATAAATTTTCAGTTTGATGGATTCAAAGCAGAAGTTACTTCTTTTCGCATATAAAAGTACAATAAAATAAAAATAAAAACAACAAAATAAAAAATGGGAAGAAGAAAGAATGAATGAAGTAAAATATGAAAATTTTAAACATAGTGCCTATATGGCCTAAATTGCTTTTATATAGGACAATCTTTACGGTAAATTAATAATATTGTTATATAATGAATGATAATTGTTTAGGAAAATTTGACAACTAATTTTGATTGTATCTATGGTCAAAATTTTAGTATGAAAACCATATTCATTCTTGGTTTTTTTTTTTTTATTAATTACATTAGTTGGTTTACATAATGCACATGTTTTAAATAATACAAGAGAGATATATATATATATATATATATATATATATATAAAATTACATACCAAACACTAAAAAAAATTCTTAAGCTCATTTTCAAGGTTGTTACCCAAAAAAAAAATTAGGCACAAAATTAGGGGGGAAATTGACTGTAATTTTTTAAAATATTAAAAAAGATGTCATGACAACAAAAATCAGGCTACCTCATTCGTCCATTAGCCATATCAAGATGAAAATTAACATCATAGTATGATGGTCAAAGAGTAAATTTCAGGAAACAAAACCCTAAAACCCTATACCCAAAACCCTAAAACCCTAAAACCCAAAACCCTATACCCACAACCATAGGAAAAAAGATTTCTTATTTCTGACCTTTCCAAATATGAAAATGAAATTCTACAACAGTGTCGTCATTTTCAATTTGGTCATCATTTCTAATGCACGACAAGTTGGGAAGTTGCCAAATGTATAGATGTCTGTTGTGAAAGGATACTTATGATACTATCTCATGAGTTACCATCTCAGTCCAAGTTCATTCATATTTGTGAAATGATGCTTTCCCCTAATGCAGGGGAAGTTAGTCACAGGCACAGCCAAGTAGTCCTTCTCTCTAATGCATGGCCAAGTCTCCTTCGCCCAAATACACGGCTAGAACAGTCCTTTTTCGTGATGCAGTCAATCCTTCCCTCAAATACACGGCAAGTTACTAAAGAAAACAATTGAAAGGGAAGCAAACATCATCACCTATTAGTTTTCAAGGGCCTTTTCACTAGTGAATCATACGACAGAAAATAAAAGCAAAAACACAAAAACATCCAACAATTAGCTCGAAAAAAAAAAAAAAAGTATTCAATAGAAGTAGTGCCTTTGCGACTATTACTATAAAGTTTTAAATTTGGTTCAAGCGTCTCTTTTTATAAATTGAAATAGAGTATTCTCATACCAAAAATGGTTTGGTTTGCTAAGTAGTAAACTTTCACAATTGATAGTTTTTTTTTATTATTATTTATTTATTTATAAATAAGTAGTTAACATAAAATAATATTAAAAAAATGTATTGACTTAAACTTTTAGATCAAGTGGTGTACTTATAATAGTCATCTTAATTTTTTTTTTTTAAATGGATAGTTACAACGGGGAGGAGATTTCAACCATGGATGTCTTGAAAACACCAAAAAGTGCTAACACATCTTATTTGAACTAATTAGTATTTATCAATACTGAAAATACTGGTGCTAGTAGTAATTGACATGCTATGTCAATAAAATATCAAGTTTGTTCGCATATGTAAGAATATGTCATCACCGCACACCCTTGACGCAATGGTCACTCTACAAGTATATGTGCTTGGGAGGTGCTTGTAGGATATGAGGGGCAAAGGTCAAGGTTTAAGTCTCTAGGAGGGAGCTTCACACACATATCTACTTAGATTAGATTAGAATAGAATTTCCATCTTGTGTAAAAATAATAAAAATAATATGCTGATATAGTTTATAAGAGTTCTTTTTAGGACGAATAAAAAATAAAAAATAAAAACGTATCACATATGGGTCATTAGAAAAATTTTAATTACAGATTGTAGTGAACAGGGGTAAGCTATTTTGAAATGTTGTGAAACTGTAATAATTTTTTAGTGGCTCCCTCACTCTATTAAGCCCATAATTCTTGAGGTGTTTGAATGAAAATGTTTCCAAAATGTAGTTGATAAAGAGAGAGACTCATGACAATGGCTTCCCCATTCTTCCTAACATATTCCATAAATTTCGCTTTCAACTTCTTTCCACGTCAAGCATGGAAAAGTAAGCAATAGTAGGGCCAGTTAAGTCAAATCATGTTTCTAATCACTTTAATTCCCTCGAAAGTGAAATGATTCTTCCCTCTCATGCATGGCCAGTTAGGAAAATGAAAATATGGATTGGAGTGTCAAATAATGACTAATTTATAAGGACTGATCAAATATTTCCTCCAACCCATTTAATAAGCAAAGTACATCCCAAACCCAACTATCTACCAAATGAAATAAGC
Organism: Castanopsis chinensis; assembly: GCA_032878915.1. Classification (NCBI taxonomy): domain Eukaryota; kingdom Viridiplantae; phylum Streptophyta; class Magnoliopsida; order Fagales; family Fagaceae; genus Castanopsis; species Castanopsis chinensis. The sequence continues at coordinate 21,660,483 of JAVQMG010000109.1, read as the reverse complement.
ATCCCCTCACCACAAAAAGACGCAGAGCTATGAAAGAATGAAAGGTAATTGTATGTTCAAGATTTAGCATTGCTACGTTGTCAATATGAGCATCGCTGCCTTTGCCATCCCTTTCCTTGTCACTTCATGTTCATGGTCACAGTTTAAATTGGTCCTTAAAATGCCAATCGAGTATTCATCATGATCGGCTCACCAATATTGTAACATCTAAGTAGTTCAAAGTTAGAAGCAGCAGCAAAAAGAAATGAGAAGGGTTATATCTCTATCCATTCATTTAGTCAGGTTGGTTTATTCGGGATGATATTTTATGATTTTATCAACAAGAAATCCAATTGGCCAGCTTTTTCAGGTAAATCACGTTTGTGGCCATAGCTATATTTGTGGATATGCTTTTTTTTTTTTTTTTTTTTTTGAGAATACTAAGTATTTTTAACACACATACATGGGGAGAGGGGTGAGGGGAGAAGGTCTTAAAAAAACTTACAGTGGTATATATCCAAAGTGGATATGCTTTTAATTACATGATTTTTTAAAATAAAATAAATAAACTTAATTATTGTCAAGAATCTTATAATAAAATTGGTGCCTCTTTATGTTTCCAACGGCAGCCTTAATTAGAGTTCAAAATAATTTCCACGCATCCCTTGCAACTATCTAATTTTTTTATTTTTTTAAATTAATGTTACATATTACTAGAACATATAGATTGTTATAAACCACCATGTATTGGGAGTCAAGTGAGTATTCACCAAAAGAATTGATATCCTGGAAGCTTAAAAAAAAGCACATACGATATTCCCTTTGATGAAAAAAAAACTAAACTGTTAATTTCTAGTAGTAAAATTAAACCCTAATTGAAATCCAATTTTTATACTGCATTAACTCACTTAGGAAAAAAAATTAAAAGTTTAGATTAGATAGGACACGTCCCAAAATTAAACCCTAATTAAAATCAAATTTATACACTGAATTAACTCAATTAGCACAAAAATTTAAAAACTTAGATTAGATAAGACAAATAGTGCAAAATTATATTTTAATTGAATTTCAATTTAAAATCGAATTGGATTTTCTCTCAATTTTGTCTATTAATATATATATATATATATATATATATATATATATATATAGACTAGCATGTAACCTATGCAAATGCATTGATGCATTTAAAATTAAACACAATTTTTATTATGAAAATATAAATCATTAGTCAAATTTTTTAAAAAATAGCATGTAGTACATGCATTAATACATACGTATAGATATATTTAAAACTAAACGCAATTTTTATCATAAAAATATTAATAATTAATAAAAATTTTGTTTTTGAAAAGTAAACGTAATTATTCACATATTAAAATTCTTACCTAAATTTAATACTACTTATGATCATTTTTTTCTAATTTTTAATAAAATAGAACATGTGGTGATTTTTATTGTGTTTATGTGATTGGTTTTTTTTTATATAAAAAAATTATAATTCATTAATGTTGGATTATTAGTATTTTGCACTCATTAACTCACTTGATACAAATATTAAAAAAATTAAAGTGGAAACATGGCACAAATTTAAGTGGATAATTATGGTATAGTCCCCACATAAATTTAGACACATGACACAAAATTGGATTCAAATTTTAAAATCTAATTAGGGTTTAGGGTTCGGCCATGATTTGGGCCTAGATGGAAGCTGGGGTTGGGTCTAGTTAATTTATTTTTACACTGCAACTTTTAATAGATTTCTGCTTCCTTTATTACTTGTTTGACCATGAAGTTGGAAAAAAGCCAGAAATGGTGTTTACGCTTTGTTTGTTTTGTTAGAAAACTTTTTGTAAAGATAGTGTTCCATATTTTCTAGTGTTTGGTAGCGAAAAAAAAAAATGTCAATAAAAAACTATATTTAGTCAACAGAAAAATCCTAATAAAAAAAAGGTTTATTTTCTTCTGTAGGTTGTTTTCCAAAATTTTTTTTTTTTCAAAAACTATATCTCTCTCACGGTAAGCTCTCTCACTTTTTCTCTCCTTACACCCTCACTGTCACTAACTCTAATCTCTCTCTCTCTCTCTCTCTCTCTCTCTCTCTCTCTCTCTCTCTCTCTCTCTCTCTCTCTCTCTCTCTCTCTCTCTCTCTCTCTCTCTCTCTCTCTCTCTCTCTCTGTTTCTCTTCTCCTTTATAACACAGTTCTCTGATTAGATATTTTTCCCTTCACTGATCAATCAATAAGTTCAACTTGCAAAGGAGAACAAATTTATAGTAGTAATTATTTCATTCCTCTTTACCAAAATTCCAATTCTTTGCTTTGAATTTCAAGCTTGATTTTCTTTTTTTTTTCTAATAAATTTTCAGTTTGATGGATTCAAAGCAGAAGTTACTTCTTTTTGCATATAAAAGTACAATAAAATAAAAATAAAAACAACAAAATAAAAAATGGGAAGAAGAAAGAATGAATGAAGTAAAATATGAAAATTTTAAACATAGTGCCTATATGGCCTAAATTGCTTTTATATAGGACAATCTTTACTGTAAATTAATAATATTGTTATATAATGAATGATAATTGTTTAGGAAATTTTGACAACTAATTTTGATTGTATCTATGGTCAAAATTTTAGTATGAAAACCATATTCATTCTTGGTTTTTTTTTTTTTTATTAATTACATTAGTTGATTTACATAATGCACATGTTTTAAATAATACAAGAGATATATATATATATAAAAAAAAAAAATTACATACCAAACACTAAAAAAAATTCTTAAGCTCATTTTCAAGGTTGTTACCCAAAAAAAAAAATTAGGCACAAAATTAGGGGGGAAATTGACTGTAATTTTTTTAAATATTAAAAAAGATGTCATGACAACAAAAATCAGGCTACCTCATTCGTCCATTAGCCATATCAAGATGAAAATTAACATCATAGTATGATGGTCAAAGAGTAAATTTCAGGAAACAAAACCCTAAAACCCTATACCCAAAACCCTAAAACCCTAAAACCCAAAACCCTATACCCACAACCATAGGAAAAAAGATTTCTTATTTCTGACCTTTCCAAATATGAAAATGAAATTCTACAACAGTGTCGTCATTTTCAATTTGGTCATCATTTCTAATGCACGACAAGTTGGGAAGTTGCCAAATGTATAGATGTCTGTTGTGAAAGGATACTTATGATACTATCTCATGAGTTATCATCTCAGTCCAAGTTCATTCATATTTGTGAAATGATGCTTTCCCCTAATGCAGGGGAAGTTAGTCACAGGCACAGCCAAGTAGTCCTTCTCTCTAATGCATGGCCAAGTCTCCTTCGCCCAAATACACGGCTAGAACAGTCCTTTTTCGTGATGCAGTCAATCCTTCCCTCAAATACACGGCAAGTTACTCAAGAAAACAATTGAAAGGGAAGCAAACATCATCACCTATTAGTTTTCAAGGGCCTTTTCACTAGTGAATCATACGACAGAAAATAAAAGCAAAAACACAAAAACATCCAACAATTAGCTCGAAAAAAAAAAATTAAAAAAAAAAAAGTATTCAATAGAAGTAGTGCCTTTGCGACTATTACTATAAAGTTTTAAATTTGGTTCAAGCGTCTCTTTTTATAAATTGAAATAGAGTATTCTCATACCAAAAATGGTTTGGTTTGCTAAGTAGTAAAGTTTCACAATTGATAGTTTTTTTTTTTTTATTATTTATTTATTTATAAATAAGTAGTTAACATAAAATAATTTTAAAAAAAATATTGACTTAAACTTTTAGATCAAGTGGTGTACTTATAATAGTCATCTTAATTTTTTTTTTTTTTTCTTTAAATGGATAGTTACAACGGGGAGGAGATTTCAACAATGGATGTCTTGAAAACACCAAAAAATTCTAACACGTCTTATTTGAACTAATTAGTATTTATCAATACTGAAAATATAGGTGCTAGTAGTAATTAACGTGCTATGTCAATAAAATATCAAGTTTGTTCGCATATGTAAGAATATGTCATCACCGCATACTCTTGACGCAATAGTCACTCTACAAGAATATGTGCTTGGGAGGTGCTTGTAGGGTATGGGGGGTAAAGGTCGAGGTTTAAGTCTCCAGAAGGGAGTTTCACACACATATCCACTTAAATTAGATTAGAGTAGAATTTCTATCTTGTATAAAAATAATATGTTGATGTAGGTTAAAAGAGTTCTTTTTAGGATGCAAAATAAATAAATAAATAAATAATTTAAAAAAATAAAAATAAAAAGAGACTGTATCGCATATGGGTCATTAAAAAAATTTTAATTACAGATTGTAGTGAACAGGGGTAAGCTATTTTGAAATGTTGTGAAACTCTAGTAATTTTTGAGTGGCTCCCTAACTCTATTAAGCCCATAATTCTTGAGGTGTTTGAATGAAAATGTTTCCAAAATGTAGCTAATAAAGAGAGAGACTCATGAAAATGGCTTCCCCATTCTTCCTAACATATTCCATAAATTTTGCTTTCAACTTCTTTCCACGTCAAGCATGGAAAGTAAGCAATAGTAGGGCCAATTAAGTCAAATCATGTTTCTAATCACTTTGGTTTCCTCGAAAGTGAAATGATTCTTCCCTCTCATGCATGGCCAGTTAGAAAAATGACGATATGGATTGGAGTGTCAAGTAATGACTAATTTATAAGGACCGATCAAATATTTCCTCCAACCCATTTGATAAGCAATGTACATCCCAAACCCAACTATCTGCCAAATGAAATAAGCATTCTCTCACCACAAGAAGACGCAGAGCTATGAAAGAATGAAAGGTAATTGTATGTTCAAGATTTAGCGTTGCTACGTTGCCAATATGAGCATCACTGCCTTTGCCATCCCTTTCCTTGTCACTTCATGTTCATGGTCACAGTTTGAATTGGTCCTCAAAATGCTAATCGAGCATTCATCATGATCGGCTCCCCAAGATTGTAACAGCTAAGTAGTTCAAAGTTGGAAGCAACAGCAAAAAGAAACAAGGAGGGTTATATCTCTGTACATTCATTCAGTCGGGTTTGTTTATTCGGGATGATATTTTATGATTTTATCAACAAGAAATCCAATTGGCCAGCTTTTTCAGGTAAATCACGTTTGTGGCCACAGCTATATTTGTGGATATGCTTTTTTTTTTTTTTTTCTTTTGAGAATACTAAGTATTTTTAACACACATACATGAGAAGAGGGGAGAAGGTTTTAACTTACAATGGTATATATCCAAAGTGGATATGCTTTTAATTACAAGATTTTTTAAAATAAAATAAATAAACTTAATTATTATCAAGAATCATATAATAAAATCGGTGCCTCTTTATGTTTTTAGTTATGGTTTGGTATTAATTATGTCTTATTTTAGAATATATTTTCTTGTCTATCAAATTTTATGGAACCCTTAAATAGGCCACTAAGTCTGTATACATTTTTCAGTATTATTGATATTAATAAAAATTCAGACATTTGTCTATTAATTCTCTAGTGGATTCTAGAACCCTTTCTCCTTATAGATTCAAGAACCCTCGTGAATTCAAGGAACCCTCATGGATTCGAGGTTATTTTCAAAAGTAAATGTGTTTTGTTTCTTGTTTTCTAGAAGTAAACATGTTCTGCTTCTTGATGCTTTTGTAACCCGCATCAGGTCAACTCTTATTTTTCACAAGAATTTTTTTTCGTTTTTAAATGTATTTGACATTTGGAATGTAATGTAGCAAATTACTTGATCTAAAATGAATTACTTTGAATTCACCAGTCATATCAAGAATAAGCTGAGCTAAAAAAATTAATACTTGTTCAATAATTTTAAAATTATATAAATTCCAATATTAAAAACAAAAACAAAAAATAAAATAAAATAAGTTCGTCTATCTCCCTCCTCATGTTGCAAAGCTCACTTTCTATTCTAGACGAGTTTTCTTCTAGCATTCTTGTCCTCTTGTTTTCCTAGCTATCTAATCCTTCCTCATTATGATTTCCTTCGATTCTCTAACGCTCTTTTATTGTAGGTGAATATTGACAAATCCACCATTGGATTACATTTTCTTCTTATATCCGTCATGCTTGCAAAAATTATGCATAAAATATAAGTTTATAGACCATATAGTAAATATATTCAATTAAAGCAAAATTTGACATGTATATTAAAAGTATAAAAGACATGCAATTCAACGGTTAAATTTTCAAAATATTTAGTAATATTTATTTTATTGAGTAAGGTTGTAGTCTTAAATTAAGAAAATCAACGTTTATATCATATTAATTATATCATTTTCTTCTTGGTCTTCTTAGCCAGGAAATTGTTCTCGAATCTCAATGCCCCAATAGTTTGATTTGCTTCATCAAACTTAGTGGAAAACTCTTCACAGTCTAGTTCCACATCACTGAGCTTCTTGGTGGCTGGCCTATAGAGTTTCTCATGCTTTTCAAAAAACTTGTACAGTTTCTCATAGGCGGTATGGATATCATCTTGATCATCCCTCGTTTCAAACTTAGCATCCACCAATTCTTTTTCTTCATCTACATCTTCAATAATCCCTTCAATAGGATTGACAATGGTAGTGAAGGCATTCAAAATTCCGTCATCATCATTGTAGGAATCATCCTCGGGCTTAGTGTCGCTCAAGGTAGCAGCAAGTGCCTTGCTCTTCCCAATACTCTTGAGATATGTGGGCCACTCTTGTTTCATGTGACCGAACCCTTGACACCCGAAGCATTTAGGTCCAGCAGGAATAGTGTACTGACCGACACCTCTAGTATCCTTCTTCCCTTTATCTAGGCTCTTGAACTGAGAAGAACTGAATTGCCTATGGTCCTTGTCGAAACCTTTTTCATTGGTATTTTTCATGAATTTTTTGAATTGCCCGGTAATGTATGACTTCATCTTAGAATCTTCATCTTCTCAAGACTCATCTGTCTCACTGCTCTTGGCCTTCAGTGCCATGCTCTTGCCTTTACTTGACTTGCCGATTCTTGTCAACCCTAACTTGTAGGTTTGCAGATTACCAACCAGCTCAGTCAGAGAAATCTTGTCAATATCATTTGATTCCTCTATCGCCATGATCTTGACATGGAATCTCTCGGCTAGAAATCTGAGCACTTTTCTTATGATCTTGGATTCAGAAATGGTTTCCTCAAGATTGAAAGCTGAGTTCACTATGTCTTTGAGCTTGGCATAGAACTCATCGAATGACTCATCCTCCTCCATCTTAATTTCTTTGAAACTTGTAGTAAGCCTCTGTAGTTTCGAATCCTTGACAGTCTTTGTTCCCTCATAGGTTGTCTAGAGAATAGTTACATGCTTCTTTAGCAGTTTCAGTGGAGGAAATCTTTTTGAACTCCTCATTAGTAACTGCACTGAATAGGGCATTGAATGCTCTGCTGTTGAAATTAGCCGCTTTGATCTTGGCATCATCCCAATTGGCTGGCGCTTCTGTAGACTTGGTCCAACGTATCTCCACAGCTTGCCACACCTTCTCATCTAGTGACTGCAAGAAAACTCTTAGACGTACTTTCTAGTATGCATAGTTAGTACCATCAAACAGTGGAGGTACAATAAGAGAATGACCTCTATACATGACAAACTAGGGTCAATGGATCACACACAAGGATTAAACCCTAATCAGAGTGTGCCTGCTGTGATACCACTTGATAGTTCACAAACCCGTTGACTCCTTGTGATGAATTAAGTTGATTAATTAGCCAAGTTATTAATTAATCAAATTAACATGCAAATAGCGTGATAACACAAACAAATCACTAATAAACTAAAGTATGCAGCAAAAAATAAATTGACATGGTGATTTGTTTACGAATAGGGAAAACCTACATGGCAAAAACTCCACTGAGTAATTTTAAGGTCACCACTTCCGAAATTCTACTATTATCACAACAAACGGTTACAAGTAAAGGAATCCCAAGTACCTTACCAACCTACAGTTGAACTCTTACCCCAATACCCGATTGGACTTGTTCTGTAGTGACAATTTCTCCTTTTGATGTACGACTCCCAAGTATGTGACTAACCAATTGTGCGGATCCTAGTACGCGATTTCAATCACCAACTAGAGAAAGTTGTTAGCTGTAGAGTTCTTCAATTCATCCACACGATGAAGATCAAAAAGATGCTTAGTTACAAAACCCTATGGTGCACATTACACAACAACTTCTTCACAAGAGATGAACTAGGGTAAGAATTTTGTCTTAAGTCACAAATTGCTTGAACAAAGATTTCTCAATGCTTGTGCAACTTGTGCACTTTGACGGCCCTTAAAATAATCCTTTTATATGTATAGGATTAGAAGAAAAGAAGTTCCAAAGACACATGTACGGATTGGAACCAAAAACAGAACTCAGAATCTGTTTTTCTTAAATCTCGACAACTAAAGGTATCGAGGTGCTGTCGAGCAGTTGTCGAGCCTCAGGGCTGAATAACTTCTTAAAACTCGATTGATGCAGCTGTCAAGCCAGGTGTCGAACTTTAAAATTTGGCACTTCTTCAACTTGAATCTTGGACAACTTATATGACTTTAACGCTTGATTCTGAAACATTATTTCTTGAAGTATTAAAATCATCCTAGAGCTACCCAAATATAAGCTGAGTGCGTTTTGTCAAAAAATAAGGCAATCACATAAAAGAATGACATATGTTTCAAACAACTTGAAACACATATGTCGTAACAGTTTTGAAGGGTTGAACATTTGCTGGAGATTGGTGGGTTGTTTTTTGATTGGAGCTTCTTCTTTCTTAAGTCAGGTACGTCCGTGGGGTTGGAGGTCACACTGAAACTCGAGTCTTAAAGACTCGAGTTTCACGTGGATTCCACATAGAATTTTTATCCACGTCAACTGTCTTAAAATTTTGGAACTTGATTTTTTAAAACTCGAGTTCAATAGCAAATCGAGTTTTAAAAACTCGAAATGCTAGTTTTTTACTTTTTATTTTTGTTTTTTTGCAACTTGTAAATTAGCAAGATTCTTTTAATAATAAGGTTAAATGAAAAAAAAAAAAAAAAAAATTCCAGAATCACCCAACCATTTGACTTGGTCAGAGTAGACTAGGAAACTTCCTTTAACTTTATTGATCTAACATAGTTTACCTCCTCAACCGATAGTCTCTCAATTTTCTTTCTCAAATAGAGCAAACGGAAAGTTTTTTGGCGACCAATCTTTCGAGTCAAGTGTCCTCCAGGTCCTCTCTCTTCTCTTATTGAATGCTTTGTGTGAATTTTTTGATTTTCTGTTATTAAATTTATATTTGGTAGGTCTTCAATTTCTGTTTGAGTGATGGGAAATTAGAGGAAAGGGGGAGGAACGTAAAATTCGTTTCTGGGTTTATTTAAGCAAAGCTCAACATGACATCACCCAATGAGTTGACTTGGAGGTCAAATTAGGAAACTTTCTACAACTTTACTGAACTCACCAACTGTAGAGTTGTCACCATTACTGTCTATAGACATGGCAAAACGGGTCAAAATTTTCTGACCCAACCCGACCCGACCCGAAAAATACTAGACCCGAACCCGATTTTTTGACCCGAAACAAAAACGGGTTGACCCGTGACCCGACCCGAGTTTTTCAAGTTTTTTGCGGGTCAACCCGACCCGACCCGCGACCCGACCCGAACCCGAATCACTTTTTTAAAACTTTTTTTTTTTGGTTAAAAAAAGAGTAAAATTAAAACAATAGTGGTTTAATTGCTTAGTGTGAGTTTTAAGGAAACAATTGATACATTTATATATATAAATTAATTGAAAGATAAAAAGTTGAGTATTCTGTAATGAGTAAAAAATTTTAGATATCAAATAGTAAAGTACATGCCAAGATAATATGGTTACAGTAGAGTTAAAAATGTAGATTTAAAATTGTAGACATGTGTGAGAAACATTTACAAGTGTAAAAATAGTGAAGCCAAAGTATCAAATTAGCATAAATTATGAATGCTTAGACTCATTTTCTAACAATTTATGTCCAAAACAAATGACTTTTAAAAAAAAATTATGATATTTCCTAGAGTGTGTGTTGCTTAACAATGATATGATATTCATAAAAGAAAATATGTATAAATAAGTTAACAATCAAATTTTAATGTATATCTCAAATTGAAATAGAGTGCCAACCACAATTGATAATAGATTATAAAATTAATTTTCAAGATTGTAAATTTCTTATATGTTTTTATTCTTTATCAAATGAGTTATCCAATAAGTCATTTGTAATTTTGTTTTATACTTTGAAATGTTGATATTGTGTAGAAATAAAACATGAGTATTTGTTTTACTTATGTTTGTGTTTTTTTTTTTAGATAGCAATATTAAGATTTGTATAATTTTAAAATTATTGAATAAGTATTAATAAGTTTAACTGAATTCATTCTTGATATAAGTGGTGAAGTCAAAATAATGCATTTTATATAAAATAATTTATTGCATAACTTTTCAAATGACAAATACATGTTTTATTTATAAAAAAAAAAAAATCATGTGAAAAATACGGGTCAATACGGGTCAACCCGACCCGACCTGAAACCCGATTGACCCGAACCCGTTTTTAACCTGCTTAAGATGACCCGTTTTTGACCCGTGACCCGTTTGACCCGCAACCCGATTGACCCGACCTGAACCCGACCCGACCCGCCCATTTTGCCATGTCTAACTGTCTACAATTTCTCTACTCTTCTCTCTTTTCCTCAATCCCACCATAGTTTTCTTCTTCAACATACAGTCAAACTGAACACACGGAAAGATTTTTGCAACCTATCTTTTGAGTTTTGAGCCTCTTAGTCTCCTCGATCTTGACAACCTGATCCGCGTCCTCTAGGTCCTCCCTCTTCTCTTATGCAATGCTCTGTGTAAATTCTGTTTATTTTTTTATTATTAAATTTTATATTTGGTTTGTGTTCAATTTCTGTTTGAGTGATGGGAAAACCGAGGACAAAGGAGGAACGTAAAATTTACTTCTGATTTTTTTTCTCCCTGTTGTTTTATACCTGAATTTCTCCTCTTTTAGCAGTTGTGATTGTCAAATATTTTTTTTTTTCTTTTAATAATAATATAATGTGAAAAGTGAAGGAAAAAAAAAATAGTACTCTTTAAATAAAACAATAAATGGGAGAGTTGGGGAGTAGACAGTGTTTGGGCAGCTGTAGGTGCTTTACTGATTTTTTGTGTGGTAATCATAATCTTTAGAGAGCGGGTTTCTTAAAGACCAACTAAAATTCCAAACATTCAATTATGTTACCACAAATTAGCACATATCATTACTAAACATTATGGTCTGTTTATCAGACCAAGACACTAATATGTTTTTTGGTATAAACGGAGTTTAAATTTCAGATCTCTTATTCAATTATCAGATACTTTACCAATTGATCTCACTAAAACACACATATGTGCTAGGTTTTATATATAAAATAATCTTTACCAATTGCACACATTGAAGGCTATTTGGCAACACAATTTTGTTAGAGATATATTAGAGATATTAGCTCATAGCATAGGCCTTAGCCCACCTACTTTGTGTGCAAGACAATTCTCCTACTTGTACTAGAAGTTTAGGATTTAGCCTTCTATATGTACCCATATTATGTTCAAGCAACTATTTTCCTAATATGCCAATATGGTTAGTATATTAGTATTGGCATATTAGGAAAATAGTTGTAAATCAGTATAATTTATATTCTTTTGGGAAAACTAAATGGATGCATCATTGAAATGAAAAACCAGTGCCTGTTCCTTTATTAAAGAGGCAATTATATGATAGTAACTAAAGCCGACGTTGTTTCAAGAGGTTTTATAATGAAAAATCCACATCAAATGGTTTTCTTCTTCTCTAATAAATCTTTCCTTTTAATTTTTTTCCTCAGTTTAAATTGATGGTACTTTTTTTAAATCTATTTTGTGGTTCAAGTACAGGTATATTTTAAGTGGCTTCCATGAGTACCCACAAAGATTCTTGGTCAGCATTTTCTTCCACACCAACATGGAAATATGACGTTTTCCTTAGTTTTAGAGGTAAGGATACCCGCAACGGTTTTGTGAGCCATCTATATGCTGCTTTGAAACTAAAGGGCATTTTAACCTTCAAGGATGATGTACGACTTGAGAAAGCAAAACCTATTTCATCAGATCTCTCGGAAGCAATAGAACAATCGAGGTTTGCAATTGTCATTTTCTCAAGAAACTATGCGTTTTCAAGATGGTGTTTGGATGAACTTGCAAAGATTGTTGAATGCAAGAAAGAGACGAAAATAATCGTTTTGCCAGTTTTTTACAAAGTGGATCCATCTGACGTACGAAATCAAAGGAATAGGTTTGGTCAAGCATTTGATAAACATGAAATACGTTTTAGGCAAAATCTAAACAAGTTGCAAATGTGGAAAGATGCTTTAAAAGAAGTGGCTGATACTTCTGGGTGGCATTTACAAAATAGGTAATTTAATTTCTCACACACACACACATATGTATGCGTGTGTATATATATATATATATATATATATATTATTTTAATTAATTCAAACAACTCTTACTTTGGAGTCCACTCCATACTAAGCCACTCCATAGGTTAGAATTATATCATATCTCAAAATTTAGTTAAAAAAAAAAAAAGCAGCTCCTACTATATATGGATTAGGAATTCTCCTTATAGGATGAGTATGCAGAATGTTCTTTATTGTAAGCCGTACATGTCCCATAATGCTCACCATAAATATATTAAAATTATCAATATAATTTGTCTTAAGGAATGTTCAAGTTAGAAGATTTAAAAAAAAAAAAAAATTAGAAGCAATTTAAAATTATTTTACAAGGGCTTGTGGGGGTGTGGAGGGTAAGGGCCGGGTTTAAGTCTCCAAGAGGAAGCTTCACGTACATATATACTTAGATTAGGCTAGATTTGAATTTCTATCTTGTATAAAAAAAATGTTATTATAATTAAAACTCTATTATCAATTTTTTTTAAATGGAATAAATTTTATGATTAATTTTAAATTATTTTAATCATCTACCATAAATTATAATTTCTTAAAAGCTCACATAGGGTGTGTTTGTATAAGTTATATGAAAACTGTGTTTTGAGTTTAAAATGAGCATGTGTAAAAGGTTACGAGGAGTTGTGGTTGCAAAACAAAATTTTGGGTTTAAAAAATACTTTTTTAATCTCACAAAATGCCTAACCAAATGGACTTATAATGTGTTTCTACAATGCAATTAATTTTTTTTTTTAAATATAAGTCTAATTTGTTATTCAATTTCAACAATACTGATTATATCTTATCCTTCATTTACATATGATTTTTATAATCCTCTGTTTTTTAGCTTTGATTTAATGAATCATTTATTTGAAAACAAAAATAGTAGAGACTTGAAGAGATTAATTAAACTACTTGCTTCATTAACAATTTCAATCACTACTAGTTACCTGTGGCCACTTTACTCGGTATCCTACTCTATTTGATGAAAGCATCCGGAACACAATAACCAATTTAATTAAACTGGCATTTGGAATTGTAAAATTTATGTTTTTTTATATCAACATCAAAGTAGTCAATACCATAGTGGTGGCTGTTTTGGTTTGGTTAGAGAATCACAATATTTTGGTACTAATTAATTCCGGTTTACTCTTTCAAAGATGCTGCTAATATATATATATATATATATATATATATATATATGTGTGTGTGTGTGTGTGTGTGTGTGTTGGGGTGTGTTTTAAAATTATAAATCTATGTCTCACCTAATAAATCAAAGCCAAACCCAACAATTCAATCCAATAATAATAGTAATCTATGTTCTCAATTTTGTTTTGTTACATTCCTGTTGAAAAATTTCATTCCAATTAGTTAACTGATACGAATCACTCCCTATTTTGCCTTATTCTATATTCTGGTCTATTCTAGTCCAGTCCACCCGTTTTGGTCTATTCTACTAAATTCTGGTTGGTACGGTGATTTGGGCCAGCCAGTAGATAAACAACTCATTATTATTTTTCCTAAACCCAATATTTATCATTACTTTACTTACGTGTGACATTTTATAATTTTTTTACATTAAGAATGTGTTTTCTTGTTTATTTTACTCGCGTATGATTTTTTTTTTTTCATTTACTTATAAGTGACATGTTATGTGATGCAATGATGATATTAAGAATGCACGCTATTTGATTTTGAATTGATGATTTGATATGGTATGACATCATGTGATGAAGACTTAAGTGTGTGTATATTTATGCATATATGGAGTATATATTAACTTTAGCAGTAACCCCAAAATGGAAAGCCGGAATTCCCCAGTATCAAAAACTTTCGTTCCAACGGATAAACAGGAACGGAATTGACAACTTTGATGATAATAGATACTAAAGTACATACATGTAGTTAGCTTCATAAAATAAAATACATGTAGCTAGATACTAGAAAAAAATAAGGAAAAGAGAATTTTAAAATAAGGCTTAAAGCCAATTTAATGGGCCTCAATGACAATCAGGCTTACCGATTCTCAATCTTGAGACTCTGTCAAGAGTCAATCAAAGGATTATCTTGATCGATCGAGGTTGAATTAGAGGTGTATCGAGATTTGATGCAGGGCATTTCAAGTAAAAATATGCCTATATCCTAATCCTCTTGTAACTAATTAGTTAGTTAGTTAGATAGATGATTTCTTAAGCAATTGCCAATAGGATTTAAACACTTGTCAACCATCTAGAAGCTGCTAATGCCAAACAATTAGTATAAGTAGCAAAATGTAAGCTCTTTGTAAATCAGTTTTGGTAATTGAAAGAATTGTTAGCCTTTGTGTGCTATTTGGAATTGTGTGTTCTTGCAAAGGTACTTTTATTTTTTTTTTATAAGTAAAAAGAAAATATTATTAATAAAGGAATAGCAAGAAAAATACAAAGAGTTCACCGTAGTGAACAAAGAAAAATAAGGAATAAAATGATACAAGCAGCCACTAAGCTATTCTAATAGACAAAAGAAAATCCATAAGGGTAGAACAATCTTAGAAACCCCAACACTAAGGCCAATCAAAGAGGATCCGTTGGCATAAATCTAATAACTGAACCATAGTTTTCCCCTTATCCTCAAAAGACCGCAGATTTCATTCCGTCCAAATAGTCCATATTAAATAGCTGGGAACCAAAGTCCAAATATCATAACTATGCTTCCCAAGCTAATGATACCAACAAAATAATAAGTCCACAGCTGAACCTGGCATGACCCAATCAATCCCAAACAACTGAAGCATATACGTCCATAAAGAATGAGCTATCGGGAAAAAAAAGTAACAGACGGTCCACAGATTCCGCATTACAATAGCACATACAACAACGATTCACCAAAGGGCGACCACGAAGCATAAGGTTATCCAAAGTTAGAATCTAACCATGGGTTATTGTTTACATAAAGAATGCCACCCTTTTAGGAACCTTAACTTTCCAAATGCCCTTCCAAGAGAAAGTAGAAGGAGCTGTATTTTGAATCTTATGATAAAAGGACCAAATATCAAACTTCCCACTTCCATTAAGACCCCAACAAAGCCTGTCACACCCTCCACCCATAGGAATTTGGGTTTGGATGAAATGAAGTAGGGAGTACGAAGCCGCTAACTCCTAATCATTGAATTCCCTATAAAATCTTAAACTCCACACTCTGTTATTATCACTCACTGGAGGGCTTAACATTTCAGAAAAACAAGTTTCCTTATTGGCTGAACACATAAATAAATGAGGATAAAGAATTTTAAAAAAAATATCTCCAGTCCACTTATCATGCCAATAGAATATGAGAGCCGTCGCCCCACCACAAAAAACAAATGCTTAGCAAAACTTTCCTACCCTTCGCTAATACTCTGCCATAAACCACAACCATGAGCCTTTCAACAAACTCTAGTGCACCAACCCCCTTTTCCCTTCCCATATTTCATGGCTATGACCCTCCGCCACAGATGAGTGATTTTATGGTCATACCTCCAAAGCCATTTTCCTAATAGGGCCTGATTAAAAAACACCAAATTTCGAATTCCCAAACCACTCAGCTCACACAGTAAGCAAACCTTTTCCCAAGCCACCAAAGGATATTTAAAACACTCAACTGATGAACCCCACAAGAAATTACTCTGAATACGTTTCAATCTAGTTGTCACAGCTTTAGGGATAGTAAAAAGGGAAAGGTAATAAGTCAAAAGGCTTGAAAGGGTGCTTTTCAACAAAGTGAGTCTACCACCCTTTGACAAATAAAGTCGTTTCCAACCTGAACTTGAAAGCTTCTTTTCTATCCTCTCAAGGATCGGATTCCAAATGGAGGCTATTTTATACAAAGTTCCCAATGGCATACTCAAGTAAATCATAGGTAAACTGCCCACCCTACATTGAAGAATATTAGCCAAAGTCTGAATGTTACTCACCTCCCCAATAGGGACAATTGCACTTTTCCCCACATTCATCTTCAAACCAATATAAGCTTGAAAACAACTCAAAACCAGCCTAATAGAAAGGATCTGCTCTTTAGAGGCATTACAGAAAATAATGGTATCATCAACAAATAATATGTGAGAAATATAGATACTAGTAGAATTAATAAGACCCACATGAAAACCCTGAATGAGACCACTTTCCTAAGTTTTATTCAGGATATGACTTAAAACCTCCATGATCAAAAGAAAGAGAAGGGGAGACCATGGATCACCTCGTCTAAGACCTCTAAAGCTATCAAAGAAACCAGCAGAAGATCCATTAACCAAAACTAAGAAGCGAATGGCAATGACATAAGTCTTTATCCATCTCCTCCATCTACCCCCAAAGCCCATCCTCTCCAACAGATAAAACAAAGTATCCCAATTCATATGATCATATGCTTTCTCAATGTCTAACTTACACACCACCCCTTGAGTATGACACTTTAGTCTACTGTCTAAACATTCATTAGCAATAAGCACTAAATCCAAAGTTTGTCTACCACCAACAAAAGAATTCTGCGACTCTGAAATGAGTTTATCCAACACCCGCCTCAATCTATTTGCCAAAACCTTAGACAATAGCTTATACACACTTCCCACTAAGCTGATAGGCCGAAAATCTTTGATATTCAATGCATTATTTCTCTTGGGAATCAAAGATAGAAAAGAAGCATTCAGAGACCGTTCAAACTCTGAGATCCTATGGAAATGATCAAAAAAGGCCATAACATCTTTTTCCACTACACTCCAGCATTTTTGAAAAAATGCCATAGTGAAACTGTCAGGACCTGGGGCTTTATTACCCTCCATCTCTTGAAGAACCTTTACCACTTCCTCCTTAGAAGAATCCCTCTCTAGTTCAAGCCACTCATCCTCCTCATTTCTAGCAAACTCTAATCCATCCATGGAAGGGTGCCAAGTATCTAACTCAGTGTACAAACTCTGATAAAAATGGACCACCTTAGACCGCACCTCTTCCTCATCCTCATAGAGGACACCATCCACCTCTATGCCCCAAATGTGATTAGTCCTTCTATGGGAGTTTGTTACCCGATGAAAAAAGCGAGCATTATTGTCCCCACTCCTTCATAAATAATATTCGAGACCTTTGTCTCCAAGAAATGTCCTCCAAAGAAGCAAGATGTACAATCTCACCTTTAATCTGAATATGACGAGTGACCGGACAATTCCTCCCTAGCATCCAAACTCAACAATTCAAATAAAAGATATTTCTTCCTAAAGGCCAAATCCTCAAATTCCTCCTTATTCCACTTTTCAAGTCTTCTTTAAGAGCTTTTAATTTGTGAGCTAGAATAAAGCTTGGAGACCCAAAAAGCAATACCCATTCCACCATTGCCAAACCCTCTCCACAAAACCATTTTCTTTCAACCACATACTCTCAAACTTAAAGGCACTTCGATCTTTATAAACACTACCAACCTCCACCAAAAGTGGGCAATGATCTGAAACTACACGAGGGAGTATCCTTTAAAACACGTTTCCAAAGTGATCTATCCAATCCATTGATGCCAAGGTTCTCTCAATTCTTGACATACAATCTGTCCCCAAATCTCTAAACCAAGTAAACGAAACCCCTTTAAGAGGTAAGTCCACAAGGTAATTAGCCTTAATGAAGTTTGAAAAAGCAAACATAGCCGGACTAAAAGCCTCACAACCAAATCTCTCACTCGGATATCGAATGGTGTTGAAAACCCCCATCACACACCATGCCATATTCCACGTTGAGTGCATCCTTGTAAGCTCCTCCCACAGAGCACCTGCTGACTATCAACATTAGGACCGTACACTCGTGAACATGCCCATATAAAATCATCTACAACCCCCTTTAGTAAAACATTAATAGAAAACTGACCAATAGCACAATCAATTTTTTCATAAACTCTCTTGTCCCAAACTAGCAACACCCCCCTTGCAGTGTTGACTGCATCCAGAGCAACCTAGTCTAGGAACAGACTGCCCCAGAGGCTTCGAACAACAGAAGAGTTTATAGAAGACAGCTTAGTTTCTTGATAGCAAACAATATCACACTTCCACTCATTGAGAAAATTTTTGCATACCTCTCAATTCAGCCTTTCATTATTTCTTAACCATACATAAACAGCCCATCACATTCCCTATATCAAGATTATAGAAAGTTTCACTTATCTAAGTCTTTGTCTTAGACTAGAATCAACACAATACAATGCAACAAGACATACAATTTGTCATGGTTTGCCAACTCTAACCTAACATGGTTTCTTCCAATGCCTTGATTTTGTCTAAAAAATTTACATTTTAATTAAGGAAGTAACAAAAAATATGCTTTGGATAGAATAGAATGCAAGAAAGAATTCCATGGCCAACCTTGACCTGTCTATTATGCTCATTTTTGGGAGTTCATAAAGGAATGGAATAAATAAAAAATAAAGAAATGGAATGGAACAGAATTAAGTAATGGAAACGAAAGGAAAAGAAAGGAATGAAATTAAGTAATCTTGTTTGAATGTTATAAAATAAAGGAATGGAAAAAGACAAAATGAAAGTTACATTGTTTGGGAGTAACATTAGAAGGAATGAAATGAAATCATATTATAACAATATTACTTCTAGACTCCTCATTTTCTTAAACATAAAATGATTCTAATTTAGACTCCATGTGAATAATGTTGCTACTTTGTTGTTTGTGTTCAGGATTCAAAGAAATAATAATAATAAACTGCAAATAGGGTTGGGGGGGGGGGGGGAGATGGGGGTAACAATACGAAATCACCACTCAGAGGATTATGTGGTTATATATTCTATTGGTAAAAACAATTAACTAAAGAAGAATAATGGAAAAAGTAGGTTAAATAATTGATTTGTTCATATATTCTATCATCAAACCATCCTCTTGAAGAAAATTTCCAAATCCAATCGTGGAAAGCATGTGAAACATTTGATGGAGTGTTAAGGATTCATAGTTGACTCCAAAATTTTGGGTCTAAGACTTAGTTGTTGTTCTTATTGATAAACACATTTTCCTACCCCCTCCCTTGCTTCGTCCTTGGTTTCATATTAAACTAGCTAAAGGGGTAGGACAGGTTAAATATTGAAGATATGAAATCTAGAACCATCAAAGGCAGTAATCTATGTAAATTAAGATGGAGTTGAGGGCGGATCATCATAATTGTATGGTGAAATGGATTATATGGGAATAAAATACTTATATGGGCAGTTCTTTAATTGCATTGTCAAAATGACTTACGTAGTAACATATTGCTTATATGGGTTATTCTTTTGATTTTGGCTTGAAGTTTTCATTTATATTTATTTGACCAAATTTCAGTTTTAACCAACAAAACTAAATGCTGTATATTTACTAAATTTGTATTTTGTTTGATGTTATGGTAAGTTTAGACTCAATGCATATTGTTTTTTTTTTCATCGCAGCCTGCCTGAGGCAGAATTCATCCAAGATATTGTGGAAATGATATTCCATAAATTGAATTTTATATTCTCAATAGACACAAAGGGCATAATAGGAATGAAATCTCAAGTGGATGATTTGATGTCACATTTAGCCATAGGATTGGACGATGTTCGGATGATAGGGATTCGAGGGATGGGTGGAATCGGTAAAACAACTCTTGCCAAAGTTGTATATAGTATAGTTTCCAATAAGTTTGATGCTTGCAGTTTTGTCTCTAATATTAGAGAAGATTCTAAAGAATTTGGTTTACTTCGATTACAACAAGAACTTCTGCATGAAATTTTAATGGAAAGACCCTTGAATATACACAATGTGGACAATGGAGTTCTTGTGATCAAGAATAGGTTACGTCATAAAAGGATTCTTCTTGTTCTTGATGATGTAAGTGATTTAGACCAATTGAATAAGTTAGCTGGGAAGCGTGATTGGTTTGGTCGAGGTAGTAGAGTTATCATAACAACAAGAGATGAGCGTCTGTTGCTGAAACATGAAGTAGATATAATATATGAGCCTACGGAATTGATTTATGATGATGCTATGCATCTTTTTAGTTTGAATGCTTTTAAAGAAGACCAACCTGCCACGGGTTATCTAACACTATCCCAAAAATTTGTGCAATATGCTAATGGTCTTCCTTTAGCCATTGAGCTTTTGGGTTCCTTTTTGTTCACAAGAAGTATTGAAGAATGGGAAAGTGCTTTGGGTAGGCTTAAGGATTATCCTGAAAGAAATATTCTTGATGTACTTCAAATAAGCTATGATGGACTACATCAAACAGAGAAGGAAATATTCCTACATATTGCATGTTTCTTTAATCATGAAGACAAAAATCTCGTGGTAGAAATACTAGATTGTCTTGATCTTTACCCTATAATTGGATTAGGGGTTCTTATTAATAAGTCTCTTTTGAAATTGAATGGGAATAAGTTGTGGATGCATGATTTACTACAAGAAATGGGTCAAGATATGGTTCGCAAAGAGTGTCGTAAAGAGCCTGGGAAGCGCAGTAGAATATGGTTGTATAAGGATATAGACAATGAACTTACAAAAAATATGGTAAGAGGCCATTCAATGAACTTGAGCATAAATTGTGTATATTATTCTACAGTAATCATAAGTTTTACAATTTACTAATCAGTTTTTCCTAATTTTCAGGAAAAAGAAGCAATTGAAGGCATAGTCCTTAAGTTACTTGAACCAAAAAAGGTGTATTGGCACTGTGAAGCCTTTTCAAAAATGCGTAACCTTAAATTACTTGTAATTCATAATGTTTATCTTTCTCATGACCCCCAAAAACTTTCTAATGGCTTAAGATTTTTGGATTGGAGAGGGTATCCTTCAAAAAAATTTCCATCATATCTCCTTCCAGATGAGCTTGTTGGACTTCACATGTGCTGCAGCAACATTGAAAGATTTTGGACAGAAACAAAGGTAAGATTGTGACCTAAGTTCCCTTATACAAATTTCTTTTTAAAATTCAGTAACTTGTAAGCTTTGTAGAAGGTAATTGTTTAACTCCACCCCCCCCCCTTCTTGTAACAGTGTCATGACAAGTTGAAATTCATCAACTTGAGCGAATCTCAAAAACTTATCGAAACCCCTGACTTCGCCAAATTCCCAAATCTTGAGAAATTGGTTCTTGAAGGTTGTCTAAATTTATGTTCGGTTCACCCATCAATTGGAGCTCATAAAAAGCTTACTCTTGTTAATTTAAGAGGCTGTAAAAGCATTAGAAGTCTTCCAGGCAAGTTTAAAATGGAGTCTCTTGAGGTTCTTATTCTTTCTGGCTGCTCAAAAGTATATAGCATTCCAAAATTCATGGGAAACATAGAACGTGTATCGCAGTTGTACTTTGATGGCACTTCTATTAAAAAACTACCCACATCAATTGGGCAGTTGACTAGCCTTACTTGTCTGAGTTTAAGAGATTGCAAAAAACTTACAACTTTACCTAGCACCATTTTTAATTTGAAGTTGCTTATAGAAGTTAATATTTCGGGGTGCTCAAAACTTGTCAAACTGCCAGATAACATGGGGAATGCTGAAGGTTTAGTGGAGCTTCATATGAGTGGAACTTCAATAAGAGAGCTTCCTTCATCCATTTGTCGCTTAAAAAATCTTAAGGTGCTATCTCTTTCAAGTGTGTTGGCATCAAAATCATCGTGGGATTTTTTTTATTTACGAAAATTAAGGTTGAATAAATGCCTACACCTATGTTGACATCATCATTAAAATCATTGGATAAATTAAATCTAGAATACTGCAATCTCATGGCAATTCCCAATGATATTGGTTGTTTATTCTCTTTGAAATATTTAAAACTAAGTGGAAATCATTTTGCTTACCTTCCTGAAAGTATTGTGCAACTTTCTAAGCTGGAATATATGGAGTTGAATGATTGCACGAGTCTTCGATCATTGCCACAGCTTCCATTAAATGTTCGTGAGATTTTGGCACATGGTTGTACCTCACTGCAAATGTTACCAGATCAGTTAAAACCAAATGATTCATTTGAGCCGTCTCTCTTTCTCTGCAATTGCTTGAAATTGGCCGACAATCAGCGCTGCATTAACATATTATTTGCAGTGATAAAGAAGTACCTTCAGGTCTCTCTCTCTCTCTCTCTCTCTCTCTCTCTCTCTCTCTCTCTCTCTCTCTCTCTCTCTCTCTTTGAGTTTTAAACATCATGCTTTGTATGTTTCAGGGACTCTCTCTTCAATATCCAAGGTTTCTAAGTAGCTGTAATCTTGTTATCCCCGGAAGTAAAATTTCAAAGTGGTTTTGCCATCAAAGTATGGGAGCAGAACTGAATATAAAAGAACCTTCTCATTTGTGTAATGAGTGGATGGGAATTGCTGTTTGTGTTCTATTTTTTTCGAATCACCGAAGCCACAAAAATAGTATAATTTCCTGTATTTTGATGGCCAATGGAGAAAATACATCGATTATGTCAAGCATTGCCAATATTCCTAAGGTTTTTTCAGATCATCTTTGGCTACTCTATCTGTTTCCTCAATTCTGTGATAAGAATTCATTAAAACTATTTTGGGAATGTGATGCAAATGGATTTAGTAAAATTGGCATTAGAATTAAAACCTCAGGTCAGGGCTTGGAGGTGAAGCAGTGCGGGTTCTGTATGGTATACAAGAAAGACATAGAAGATCTGAACCAAACTATGGTCCAGTGTAGCAACGACAACATTTCTCCTCATGAGGACTTGGATGTTCTCCCTCATAATTTTGACAATCCAGTGATTGTAGCAGAAGGTAACAAAGTCAAACGAAGCCGTGGTGACTATGATGAGGCTGGACCTAGCGGAGAAGGAAGCTCTAATGACATACCATACCCAAAAAGGATTGAAAGAATCCAAGAAATAATGGCACATGGTGACTCTGATTATGGGGTCAAGGATTGAAAGGTTTACAGAATATGTCATCCATTGGGATGAGTCCAGTGGTGGTGAAAGCGACCTGGATGGTTGATCAACCTTTTTCTCTTAATTACCAGTAAGTCACTCTCTCTCTCTCTTCTTAATTTGAGTTTTGTTAATTTCTGCATTATCTCTTTTCCTTTCCTTTGGCCAAGTGTTTTGCTATATGTACCTTAGCTTCATTAGTCGCAGTTATTCAGTTATTCTTTCTTCCGGTCTCTTTCCTTGATCAAATAACACAAAGTGTACTCCTAGCTTATTTAATGTGCATATTTTTGAATGTTAGATCTTTCTTTGCGCTAGCATATTCCGTGTCAAAATTTTCTTGTAATTAACATTCAAATACATTGTATTTTGATTTTAGTGGCTTGATTTGTAATTGTGTTGAAGTTCAAGTGCTGAAAGTTAAATGGCCCAAGCCTCTGCTCCTTGGACAAGCCTCGTGTGTGGGAGCATTTTTTGGCCCCTTTAGAACCCATTTTTTTTTTTTTGAAAGCGAAACTGACTTCATTTAATTATAATAATAACGAATCCTGATACAAAGCTTCCACAACAGGTGGGGGAGAATCCTCTAACCAATACAAATCAGATTCTAAATTTCTAGCATGTTGCGCAAGAATATGCGCGACTTTATTCCCTTCCCTCCTAATCTTACTAGTTTTAACCCACTGTAAACCAAACATTAAATGGCGAATATCATCAACCACATTGCCTAAGAATGAATAGTTAGCCACTACTGAAGAAATAGCTTGCATAACATTGGTATTATCTCCCTCAATCACTACTCTAGTGAATCCAGCATCCACAGCAAATTCAAGAGATCTTCGACATGCCAAAAGTTCAGCTTCCTCACTTGTTTCAATCATTGGCCCAATAGCAGACATACCAGCCATCACTTCGCCCCTCTCATTTCGAATTATTGCTCCAAAACCAGATTTCTCCATTCCTGAAAAAATTGCTGCATCAAAGTTTAGCTTATATACCATTGAAGGAGGTGGCTGCCAGACTTCACCGCTTGGTTGCTCCATTGGACTTACTGTCAAGTGCACTTGGGCTTGCTTAAAATCCTGCAAAAAATCCTCTGCTCTCTTGTTCAGATTAGACGGATTCTTCAGCTGTCCTCCATACAGTACACTATTTCGTTGGTTCCATATGAACCAACTTTGCACCCAAAACAGCTCCATTTCTTCAATTGAGAGCCGATCCACAAGATACTCCACCAGCTGCAAGACATCACAGAAACCTGAACCTACCTTCTGTAATTTGATTATACTCCCAGCCCACACATCTGTTACAGCAGCACAGCCCCATAACACGTGAATAGCTGTCTCCGCCTCCCTTGTACAGATAGGACATTTGTCTTCATTAATTATTCTTCGCTTCACTAGATTGATCCGTGTAGGTAGAATATCATTACATGCCCTCCACCCAAAGATTTTTATTTTATTTGGAATACCAAGCTTCCACAAGAATGGCCAAACAGATTTTCCAACACAGCCCCCTGAAGATTCAACCCGGTTCCCATTACCTCTCATTCTTCTTGCTATCTTGTACGCTGACTTGACAGTGAACTTCCCATTTTTATTATGCAACCAACTGATTGAATCTGGAACAACCCTTCTACTAAGCTGAATTTTGGTAATGGCATCAGCATCTTCTCTATGGAACAAAGTCATGATCACATCACTTCTCCATTCATGCAAATCCAAATTAATTAAATCTGAAACAGCCATCTCATCAACCAGCTCATTAGTTGGATGAAGAACTTTATTTGTGGGGTAATTGGGAATCCATTTATCCCTTAAAACACTAATTGAAGCCCCATTACCCACCCTCCAACAATAACTTGATCTAAGGATGGGAATTGCCGCCATCAAACTCCTCCACACATAAGAACACCCAGGAGATTCTTTAGCATCAAGAAAAGAGGACCGAGGGAAATACCTTGCTTTGAAGCACTTGTATAACAGTGAGTCATTGTCTTGAATCATTCTCCACCCTTGTTTAGCCAACATTGCTAAATTAAAATCTCTCAAATCTCTAAACCCCATACCACCCTCCATCTTTGAAGTTGAAAGCTTGTCCCAGTTTGTCCAATGAATTTTTCTTTCATTGCCTACTTGACCCCACCAAAATTTGGCACATAAACTATCTAGTTCATCACATAATTTCATAGGAAGTTGGAAAACACTCATAGTGTATGTCGGTATTGATTGAGCAACTGCCTTAATGAGAATTTCTTTCCCAGCTCTAGATAACAGCATTCCTTTCCATCCCTGCAGCTTCTTCCATATTCTGTCTTTTAAATAAGAAAAGGTGTGGTACTTAGCCCTTCCAATCAAAGTTGGCAGCCCTAAGTAAGATTCAAATTTCATCACCTCCTTGACACCCAAAATCTGCAACATCTACTGCTTCTGAGCTCTAGTTGTGTTGGTGCTAAAATAAACAGAGGACTTCTCCAAATTTATGCTTTGGCCTGAAGCGTTTGCATATGTTTGGAGAATCTCCACAATAGTCTCCCCTTCATTTTGTATGGCCTGACAAAACAACAGAGAATCATCTGCAAATAATAAATTAGTAACTCTGGGAGCTCCTCTGCAAATAGATACCCCTTTTATCCTCCCTTCCAATTCTGCTTTTGCCAACAAAGCTGTAAAGCCTTCTGCACATAACAGAAAAAGATACGGTGACAATGGGTCTCCTTGTCGTATTCCCCGTGAGGGGTGTACCATACCATAAGGTTTTCCATTCACTAAAATAGAGAAAGATGCTGTGGTGACACAACTCATCACCCTCTCTACCCATTGTATTGGAAAACCCATTTTCTCCATAATCCCCTGAAGAAATTGCCATTCCACCCTGTCATAAGCCTTGCTAACATCTAGCTTCAATGCCATGGACCCTTTCTTGCCCTTCTTCCTAGCATGCATAGTATGTAGTGTTTCATAAGCCACCAAAATATTGTCTGTAATCAATCTTCCCGGGACAAAAGCACTCTGTGTGGGCGAGATAATATGTGGGAGTACCTGTTTCAATCTGTTTGCCAACACCTTGGAAATAATCTTGTAAATCACATTACATAAACTTATAGGCCTAAAATCAGACATATTTTCTGGGTCTTTTACTTTAGGAATAAGAACAATATTTGTGTGATTTATTTCGGGTAACATATTTCCATGATTTAAAAAAGCCAAGACAGCAAAAACAACATCATCACCAACTATGTGCCAGAATTTTTGATAGAAAAGGGCATTCATACCGTCAGGTCCTGGAGCCTTGGTAGGTCCCATCTGAAATAAAGCTACCCTGACTTCATCCTCAGTAAATTCACTAGATAAAAGCACCTTCATATCTTCAGTCACCCTTGTATGAACAGCATTCAAACACTCTTCCATCTGATTGCCAGTACCTGCATGAAATAAAGTGTGAAAATAATCTGAGGCTACCTCCACCACATCCTCTATTTCCTCAACCCACTGCCCTTGAGCATTTTTAATACCCCTAATGTGATTCTTCCTCCTTCTTTGTGTAGCTTTAGAGTGGAAAAATTTTGTATTTTTATCACCATGCTTCAACCAAGAAACTCTAGACCGTTGAGCCCAATAAATTTCTTGTTTTTGGAGAAGCTCATCCATCCTTTTGCTTAAGGCTAAAAACTCAGCCTTACTGGTTTCAGAAATTTCTTCCTCATTCAATCTGTCCAATCATTTTTGAGTCTCTTTTATGGCTTCAACATCCGGATCAGTCCATGCCGCACCCCACCTCAATAATTCTGCTCCACACGTTTGAATTTTTTGCTTGATGGACTCAAGGCCGTGGGGAGCAATATTGTCTCTACCCCATGCCTCTCTAACCGTGGCCTCACAATCAGCATTCAACAGCCGAGACTCCTCAAACTTGAAACTTTTCTCCCTTCTCTGCCTTTGGTGGTTAAAAGATTGTACCTGCAACAATAGTGGAAGGTGATCCGATGCATGGGCTGATAAATGTGTAACTCTGCTCAATGAGAACTTCCTTAGCCAAGCTTCATTGGCCACTCCTCTGTCCAATCTGATTTTTGTATTTGCTTCACCCGGTCTCTTGTTATTCCATGTAAATGGATACCCCTTAAATCCAAGGTCTTGAAGTTGGCAAGACTCCAAAGCTCCCCTAAATGCATCAACCTGTGACATTTGTGGTGGCCGTCTACTTTTCTTTTCTGAAACATGTAAAAAAGCATTAAAGTCCCCTATAACCATCCAAGGTCCCTCCACAAAGGTTTTCAAGTGTTCCAACAATCTCCAAGATCTCTCTTTCTGTTGTGCCTCCGGCCATCCATAAAACCCAGTTAAGAACCATCTAAACCCATCCTCTTCGGTTACCACTGCTAAAACATGGTTTGCAGTGTAATTAATAATCTCCAAATTAATATTATTCTTCCATAAAAAGGCTAATCCCCCCCCAGTATCAGGATGCTTAACAATAATCTTATTATGGAAAGGCAAATTACTATACAGATTCTCAAATCCATCCTTGTCCAGTCTTGTTTCCATAAGAAAACAGACTGTGGGAGCTTGTTCCCTCACAATTTTGCGAAGGCTTCTACCTGTCCAAGGGTTCCCAAGCCCTTGACAATTCCAACTTATCAGCCTCATTGCTCCCGGCAAGAGTGGCTATCCACTCCCGCCGATATATCAGTAACATTATCTTCCTCGTTAAGTACTCTTCCTCTTTTGGTTTCTTGTTCATCACTAGTGGTCTCCCTTACATCTCTCTTCCCAAGTGATGGCAATGTAATTGCTCTAGCTAAGCCCCCAAGCCCAAAATCCATCCTATTGATACGGGTCCAAGTAGTTTTAGGCTTAGTAATAGTTAGCCCAAATTCATCCGTGGGTTTGTCAACACCATTTAATGAAATATTATAAAGCCCATCTGCCCTATTCTCTATCTGCCTTGCCTCCACGTTGGACACAATAAATTCCTCCTCACTACCCGTATTTGATTCAGCATTACTTTTCCTAGTTGGCATTAAAATTGGATTGGGCCACACAATCTCAGGCTCCTTCTCATTCACGTTTGCATGGCCAACCCCATCAGCATGCGTAAATCCTGCCTCAACTTTCGCTTGAACTCCTTCTTTCACGGAACCAGCCTTATCATGCTCACTAGGGTTTCCAGATTTTTCTACTGCCGCCGTCACCTTCATGCTAGGCGTCCTCTGAACAGGCTGCTGCATAGAGCCACCACCTCCATCCTCCTCCAAACTGGATTTGTTAATAGAATATGGATTGGCTGAAGCCCTCACACGTCCCCCTACTGCCTTAAGAAAATCTCCATATTGGTACTCTATCCTTCCACCATTCTTCTCCACTGCATAGTGTGCTGCACAGTGCTTTAGATCATGCCCTAATACCCCACAATAATGGCAGAAAATAGGTAGTCTCTCATACATAAAATCAACCCAATACCGCACTCCATCCGTCCCAGCAATGAATCCACCTCTCCTAAGGGGTTTCGAGATTGGTAAGGCAACTCTAACCCGCATAAAAAAATTAACATCATCCTTCCTTTTTTTCTTTTCAACTTCTTCCACAGTTCCCAGACGGCCTCCAACTTCCTTAGCAACCTGCGGAGAAATCATGTCGAACGGCGCACCCCATATTTGGACCCAGAGCGACGCGGTCACCATTCTAATGTTTCCTACAGTCATTCCTTTCTTCCATCGTTGCAACATGAGCAATTGATTGTCAAAAGACCAAGGACCACCTTTCAAAATCCTATCCATCTCAAATTCAGATTGGAATTTAAATTGGAACAGATTCGGCCCTACTTCTGATATCTCCAAAGCATCCTCAACGCCCCAAGCCCTCCGTATCGTATTCTTTGCTGCCATCTTGTTAAAGGACTTACACGTTAAAAACTTCCCTATCAAACTCAGATTGCAACTCTCAAGCGCATCTAATCTTCCTTCATCAGATATCTCTATAATTTCTTCCTCTTCGGAGGTTAGCTTCATCTTCTCCATACTATCTGCCATCTCATCAGCCATATTGGATTTAAGTAGATCCAACGGTCAAAAAAAGATCCTCATTAATGCTAAAATCCTAATTGATCTCATTTATTATCTCTTATTTAATACATTCTATACTTATTTCTAAGTCCAAAAAATTTTTATGGCTGATCTTTCTCTCTCCACTCCACGTCTCTCTCTTTCTCTTTGCACTTTTTTTTCTCTCTATCTCCTCCACTGCTCTTCTACCTCTACGGTCAGGTCTCCAGTAGAAAAAAAAAAAAAAGCTACAGATGGTGCAGATTCAATTTTTTGCTTGAATCTGCACAATCTATTGCAGATGAAAAAAATATTAAATAAGCAATAGATTGTAGAATGATTGACAACTCAAATAAACAAACAATGTATCCATTGATAAATCATCATGGCATTTCGTGGAGTACTATGGTAGGTTGGTGTTGTCAGCAGTGTTGTCCATAGCTCTTGTTCTTAAAAAGCCAAATGGACGAGTTTTCAACTTTGACGTGGTTAACAAATCATGTTGATTATATTGCTTGCTTTCTTTTCTTTTGATTAATTTATCATATCAAAGTGGCAAACAGATCAATGAAAGAGGAAAAAACAAAAGCATGTAAAACAGAACCCACATGTGGTATTGTATTTGTGTTTGGAAAACTTTCAAATCCTTATACAATCTGGAAAATTAAGTGGTCAATGGTTGTTAGAGTTCCCAATTAATATTTTATTTTGATGTTAAAAAATGACTAAACAAGAGTTGTTCTCTTTTAATATTTTTGTGTTTGCAATAAATAGTGCAGATTCAAGCAATAGATTGAATCTGCACCATCTATTGAATCTGCACCATCTGTGGAATTTGCCCCATTTGTGGCTTTTTTTTTTTGGCTACCAGGGACCTGACCGTTGAGGTAGAAGAGCCATGGAGGAGATAGAGAGAAAAAAATGTGCACAGAGAGAGAGAGAGAGAGTCAACCGAATAAATTTTTTGGGCTTAGAAATAATTATAGAATGTATTAAATAAAAGATAATAAATGAGATTAATTGGGATTTTAACATTAATGAGGATCTTTTTTTGACCATTGGATCTACTTAAATCCAATGGTTTAAAAAAGGTGTAACTCTAAAGAGTTACACCAAGTGTAACTTGAACCCATTTATATATATATATATATATATATATTTGTTGCTTCAGATTAGAGTTTGATGTGTTGAAAAAATTGTGTTGTAGCTGCTTGTATTTTTCCTTGACATAGTGAATTTGTTGCAACTCCATCTCTATGGACATAGACACATTGTTGAACTTCATATATCTTGTGTTTTTTTTGTCCTTTGGGCAATTTTTCTCTATTTTCGCTTCTCACAAGTTCTCAGAATTTGGTTAACTTCCTAACAGGCCTAACCCTTGGTCGATCGAATTTGCTAGAACGTAGAATTAAGTTACGAAGTCTCCTACTATTCTAGCCTTTACCCATCCTTTATAAGCCTAATTTCTCATGAAATTAAACCCTAATTCCCATTTTAAATTTGAGAGAAACCCAGCAAATTGTGAGTGCCAAACACCTAGCCTTTCTCTCTACTTTCTCCCTCAGTCTATTGTATTCTTCTGATTTTTGCTCACTCTATTAGATTGCAGGGTAAAATCCTTATTCTTGTTGCCTATAGTTTGTTGTCTAAAAGTTTTTCAAAGTGCAAAAACAATATATGCATGCCACTACAAACGTTACAATCAGAATTATATATATATATATATATATATATATCATATGTGATATCAAATATATGCGAGCTCATGTATAGATCCCAATCAGAATGATTAATCTAGTTAGAGGTAGCATCTAGCTTCCTCCCTTGTGAAGGCTTTCTATAGTTTTGTACTAACCTTCAACCAACGAAAATGCTCTTTTTTGTTTAAGAGAACAACTGATTTTCTATTCTTGTTCTTTTCTTTTTATTTTTGTTTTGCTCTGAAATTTTTATTATTTTAAAGTGGGATTACAATTATAAAATTTATTAAAATGTTTGTATGTTGATGTTTTCTTTATGTTGTTAGATTATAAACAACCATAATATAAATTCTAGGACCTTGAATTATCATGATTTCAAATTAATTATAAAGCTTACTTTGATCCATTGCTGAAATGTTCTTAAGATTAAGTCTTAGTATAAGAGGCACTTAAGTTTTATAGAATTGGTTTGTCTCTCTTGACTCTCTTTTCTCTTTAACTATTTAGTGTATGTGATGGGGTAGTTGAATGTCTCTTTTATAAAAAGTGAGAGGACCAAATTTCTTGTATCTATAACCTTCACTTGCCCATCAAAGTTGGAGTTACTTAGAAACCTTACTTCTCCATTAACCAATGTTTTAAGGTCATGTAACTTCTTATTAAACCATAGCATACATGAAGTTATCAAATGGATACGTTTTCAAATGGGACAATTTATTCTTACATGGTATTGGCATAATTAGGAACATTATTATTGTAATTCCCATTGTGAAGCAAACTTTAGAATCAAATCACAATTGGTGAATGTTCATAATTGCAACACTGGGGAGCAAAACCACTAAAATGACCAAAATATTCTAAAAACTTCAAAACATCCAAAAATACGCCAAAACCTCTTGAATGACCAAAATATCCCTAAAATCTCTAAAGTTACTAAAATATTCTTGAATCCTCTAAAATGACCAAAAATATCTCGAAACCTAAAAAAATGACAAAAAGTACCCTGAAACTTGATGTGTGTCTATATATATCTTTTCAACTTCTCTTCAACTTTTTCCTTCTCAATAATGCCCCTTTTTCCCATTCGAGAAGAAACTTGAAGAGAGAACAGATCCTGCCGCTACCGTCAGCCAGCAAACCAAATACAATTTGTTTTTTATTTTCATTTTACTTTCCAATTTGTTTTATGTTTTCTATATTCCAGATATTTCTTTCTTTCTTTTTTCAAGAAACAGAGGTATACAATTTTTTTCTTTTTGTTAAACAAATTCGAGATTCTCAATCAGATGGGTAGATAGGCATGCCTAACCCAACCCAACCCACAGATGGATTTTGCTCGAAATCACGCTCAACCCAGATTTTTATGAAGTTTCTGAGGTGAATGGTTTAATTATCTATACCCATGTAGGAAAATCTCTGTCTAATTGTTTATCCCCATGTCTATGCATCTCTTGGGTATGAGTTTTAGATCAGTTTATTGTTTTGGTATGTGTAAGTAATGTAATTTTCAAAACATATCCTTAAGATTGCAAATACAAACATAGATGATTTTGTAAATATTGGAAACGGCGTTTTTTTTTTTTTTTTTTTTTTTTTTTTTTGGCTTTGGAACTATAACTATTGTATTGTCTGTTTCGACTACATTCATGATTAAAGTCGATTATTGTTGAAATTGTTATTTGACTATGTTTTGGAGGTATTATGGTATTCTATTATTGTTGAAATTCTAGGTAGTTCTTTTGATAGCAATGTAGTTCTTTGATCACATTATATGCAGGGAATGGTTGCAACAATAATGCATGATGTGTTCTTGATAAAATGTCTAAAAAATCTGCACTGCACACTGTTTTGAATAACTTTCTGCATTGTTTTTAAATAAATTTCTGTAAACCAATTTTCTGTTTCGTATGTCAAGTTTTATAAAAGGAGCAATGTGGGTTTGTTTGTGTTGGTTGAAAATTTTTGATTTTTTAGAGATAGTGAGTGATTTCGTTTCATTTATCAACTGATTAGTACCAAACTATTTCTTAGAAACTTTGGCATAGCAATATATTCGTAAAAAATTAGTAGTTTATTCCAAACCTTCATATGTAAGCCTTGAACTCATTTCTAAATATTGCATGTATGTTGACATATTTTTCTTTATTTATTTATTATTTTGTTCTAATGAGTTATTGTGCTTTCAGGTTTCTCAGAAATCACTCATAAGGCAACAGAACTCATTGAAGCTCGATTGCTAGCATCTATCAAGCTTGAAGAGCTATTCCAGCCCCATGGCACGACAGCTGCTTAACAAATGGCTATCTATCGAGGTTTAAGAAAAACAGATTTTCAATTTTGTTTTGACTCTAATCCGTGATTATGTGTTTGGGCTTTTTTTTTTTTTTTTTTAGGAGTGTTAAAATGGAAAACATAACCTTTTAAATGAGCAAAAATCTATGTTTCGAAATAAAATGACCAAAATGACCCTTGGCCTGCATATGTAAGCTGCGGCTCACATACGTGGGCCAAACCATGCATACGCAGGTATGTTCTTGTGTACGCAACTAGAGTTTCAGAAGCATAAGAAAGACAAGTATACATGTTGTCAAAATAAGTCTCATATGAAAATAATGTTGAAAATAATGTTTTACTTCTAACAATTTATCGCCTCAACATTTGAAAAAAGTTGGCTTCTAATATTATTTGGATGCATGTACGCTTTTCAATTTATAATATTTAATCATATAAAATAGACTCTCCTTTGCTTTCTTTTTCCTTTTTATTTTATTTTATTTTGTAACAGAGAGCAATCCTCTCCCCCCACCCCCCCCCCCCCCCCCCCCCACGGTGGACACTCACATGGATGAGCTCGTTCCACGCACTTTTGCAAGTGGGAGACCTAGGTAAAGTTAGTCAAAAAAAGCAATAGATATATATATATATATATATATATATATATATATATAAAATAGAAAGAGGTTACTGGGTTAGTCAAAAAAAGGATAAATAATTATATTTTTATTTGATACATTATTCATAGCATATAAAAGAAATTTTCAAATATGAAAGTGAATTGTCATGTGTATAGTCCAAATTTTGTAGGAAAAAGATAAGAAAGGGAGGAAAAACTCATGGACATGTTATATTGTTAGACTCAATTAAATTTCCCAATAATTTTTTGTTTATAAGAAGTCAAAACTTGTATTCCCAATATTAGACTATTCATGAGCATTTACGATACATAATTTTTTGTACATGATACGATACACATCGTACAATACATATCACGTATCATATGATACTAACAACTACGAATATGACTAGAGACACAATATTTTACATAAATAGTGATTTAAAATACTATGACAATTAATGAACACTTACAGTACAAAATTTTTTATACATGATACGATACACATTGTATAACACATATCGTTATCATATAATACTGACAACTATGAAAGAGACTAGAGACACAATATTTCACACAATTAGTGATTTAAAATACTATAATTGGTACTAAAAAAAGCGGTGTTAGAAAGTCTATGTAAAAGCTAAAAGCCTTATAGTTGAACTGACATCTTCTGATGTTTCCAACTAAAACACCTAGCATTCAAATTCCCCCACCATTGATTATCAATTTATCTAACGCAAGAAAAAAAGAATAAAGTTTATATATAAGTGATGTTACTTCAATCATAACTTGTCATATAAGCAATTGTGAAAATTTTAACGTTGCCAACATTACTTAAATAACATACCTGAAGCAATGTATCCAAAGGTACCGGCAAACGAAGTCCAATAAGATATGTAAGAACTCATAATCCTAGCACTGCCAAAGCCAGAGACATGAGATTCATTTTCTTAATCTAGTAGAACATTCGTGCTTGATATATCATGATAAATTATTCGATTGGAGCAATCATGATGAATATAAGATAAAGCACTTGCCACACCTTTAACAACATTTACCCTCTTAACCCAATCAAACTCCAGTGCTAATTCATCATTGTTTAGTGTCTTTTCCAAGCTCCCACCTTCCAAGAATTGATAAACTAAAAGCAAGTGTCGTGGATGTGAGCAAAAACCATGAAGCTTTATAATGTTGCGGAGTCGTATTTCAGTTTGACTACGTATCTCACTGGTGAAAGCTTTTAGATTGACCACACTATCTTCTGAGAGTGAGTGACATTTCTTTACAGCAACAACTGGACCTGTAGACAATTCAACTTTATAAACAATTCCATGGCCACCTACACCAATAATATGTTTGTCATCAAAATCCTCCATTGCTTCAATAATTTTTTCATAAACCATTTTCCCAACATAACTCCATACTGCAAACATATTTTGATGTTCTTCTTCTTTTGGCTTAATTTTTGTCTTCATCTTCCTTGAACGAAAACATATTGTAATTCCAACAATGATAAATATTAGAAAGGCAACGCGCAAAAACACTAATATTAGTTTCATAACTTTATTCCTCTTTTTGACATGTGAATTATGGCTAATTGTTGAGGGGCAAACCTTCAAACTTGTTGCATTGCCACACAAGCCCTTGTTATTTCCAAATGCTTCTACCGTTGCCTCACAAAATGCTTTAATATTTGGAATAGGACCCTCTAGCTGATTGTAGGACAAATCAATGAATCGTAAGCTTAACATTTGATCAAAACTGGATGGAATAGAGCCCGAGAGTGCATTGTGAGAAAGATTTAAAAATTCTGATGTTTTCAAATCTCCAAGTTGTTGTGGTATCTCTTCGATTAAAAATTTTAGGCTAAGATCAATATATTGGAGAAAGTGCATGTTTGCAATTTGAAGTGGGATACATTTGCTTAAGTGAGTATTGCTCAAATCCAACGTCCACAATTTTTTTACAGTTCCCAAGTTCGAGAATTAGGCCACTTAGACTATTTCTAAAAAGATTGAGCCCTTCCAAATTTGATAGCATCCCAAAATTGTAAGGAATGTGTCCAAAAATTTTATTATTGCCTAGATTAAGCTCTACCAAAAATATTAGCTTACCTACTTCCTTTGGAATCTCCCCATATAGTTTATTTGAGGAAAGGTGAAGTAAATGTAATTGACTTGCATCTCCAAGCTTAAGAGATATTCTACTTGAAATATCATTGTTAGAAATTTTCAAGCTAGTCAAGTTTTGACATTGCCCCAGTTAGTTGAAAGTTCACAGTAAAAATTATTATAACTCATTATAGACATGGCAAAACGGGCGGATCGGGTCAGGTCGGGTCGGGTTCGGGTTTGGTCAATCGAGTTGCGGGTCAAACGGGTTACGAGTCATCTTAAGCGGGTTAAAAATGGGTTCAGGTCAATCGGGTTACAGGTCGGGTCGGGTTGACCCGTATTTTTCACATGAATTTTTTTTTTTTATAAATAAAACAACATGTATTTGTCATTTGAAAAGTTATGCAACAAATTATTTTATGTAAAATGCATTATTTTGACTTCACTACTTATATTAAGAATGAATTCAGTTAAACTTATTAATATTTATTTAATAATTTTAAAATTATACAAATCCTAATATTGCTGTCTAAAACAAAATAACACAAACATAAGTAAAAAAAATACACATGTTTTATTTCTACACAATATCAACATTCCAAAATATAAAACAAAATTACAAATGACTTATTGGATAACTCATTTGATAAATAATAAAAACATATAAAAAATTTACAATCTTGAAAATTAATTTTATAATCTATTATCAATTGTAGTTGGCACTCTATTTCAATTTGAGATATACATTAAAATTGGATTGCTTACTTATTTATACATGGTCTCTTTTATGAATATCACATCATTGTTAAGCAACACACACTCTAGGAAATATCATAATTTATTTTGAAAAGCCGTTTATTTTGGACATAAATTGTTAAAAAATGAGTCTAAGCATTCATAATTTATGCTAATTTGATACTTTAGCTTCACTATTTTTACACCTGTAAATGTTTCTCACACATGACTACAATTTTAAATCTATATTTTTAACTCTACTGTAACCATATTATCTTGGCATGTACTTTGTTATTTAATATCTAAAAATCTTTACTTACTACAAAATGCTCAACCTTTTTACTTTTTTTTTTTACCAAAACAAAAAAGTTTTAAAAAAATGATTCGGGTTCGGGTCGGGTTGGGTTGACCCGCAAAAAACTCGAAAAACTCGGTTCGGGTCACAGATCAACCCGTTTTTGTTTCAGGTCAAAAAAATCGGGGGTTCGAGTCAAGTATTTTTCGGGTCGGGTCGGGTCGGGTCGGGTCAGAAAATTTTGACCCATTTTGCCATGTCTAAACTCAACTCCATATATACTAAGGGTCCGTTTGGATAGAGCTTATTGCTGAAAACTGAAAACACTGTAGCAAAATAATTTTTAAATGTGTGAATAGTACTGCGGGACCCATTTTTAATAAAAAATTGTTAAAAAAGTGCGTAAACAGTATGCGCACAGTACGTGGATAGTGCGGGCACAGTAGCGCACAGTGCGCGTACTGTCCCTCTTGTCTCCCCGCAGCAGAATCGAAAAAAAAAAGAAAAAAAAAAAAAAAAAAAAAAAAAAAAAAAAAAAGGCAAAACGCTTCAAAACGCAAACGTGAAAGCTGAAAGCTAGATCCAAACAGGTACTAAGTGTGGGTATACTCCAAAATTGTCTCCTATATTTCCATAAAGTTGATTTCCAAGAAGCCGGACTCTGATAAGGCTAGTGTAATTTCTCAATGATTTTGGTATTGAACCAATAAAATGATTTTCGCTTGCTGCGAATCTCTTAAGAAATCCACCAAGGCATAGATTTTTAGGCAAATGACAAGTGAATTGGTTGTATGATAAATCAAATTGTTTTAAGTGAGTGAGATTGTTTGTTTCAAAAGGAATGGAACCACTCAACTTATTTGAGAACAATGATAAAAACATGATTTCGTTTAAGTTTTCAAGAGAAGTGGGAATGACACCTATGAGATTATTTGATCGTAACGAAAGCTTAGTCAAAGAACTTAACATTCTCAATTCATGAGGGATGGAACCTGAAAGTTGGTTCATATTAAGATATAGAAAGGTTAGCTTGCTTAAGTTTCCAAGAGAAGCAGAGATGGTACCTATGAGACTATTATTTGATAACTCAACGTGAGTAAGAGAACTTAGCATAACCGATTCATGAGGGATGGAACCAAAAAGTTGGTTCTCATAAAGATATAGAGTGGTTAGGTTGCTTAAATTTCCAAGAGAAGTAGGGCTGGTACTTGTGAGATTGTTTGTTGATAACTCAAGGTCTATTAGAGAACTTAGCATTCCCAATTCATGAGGGATGGAACCATAAAGTTGGTTCCTAAAAGGATACAGGTGGAAGGGAACCTACCACCTGGAGACGCTAGATGGGAAAAAGTTGCACCACCCGTGAAACACAGAACACTTGAGGAAATACTACAAGTAGACAACGGCACAAAAAACAACACTCCTCATTTCCAATTTACTTCCTTGTAGTTAATTTTTGCTATCCACAGTACTTTTTAAGCCATAAAGGCAGCTTTTTATTTTTTCAAGGAAAATTTTATACTTATGCATGTATTTATCATAATAAGAGGAGTTGTTTAGATATGATCTGTGTGTCTCTACAAAACTACATTTTTTACGAAGTCCACAAGTGGACGAGTTCATCCCATAGGGATGCCTTGAAATTATTAACTCCACATGTGGACAAGTTCATCCCATGAGGATGCATTAAAATTATTTAAGTCCACAAATGAACAAGTTCACTATTAAATCCACAAGTGGACGAGTTCATTATTAAGTCCACAAGTGGACGAGTTCATTATTAAATCCAAGTGGATAAGTTTATTATTAGGGCGAGTTCATTATTGGACAAGTTCATTATTGGGTCCACAAGTGAATGAGTTCATCCCATAGGGATTCCTTGAAATCATTAAGCCCACAAGTGGGCGAGTTTATTATTAGGTCCTCCAATAGGACGAGTTCATTATTAAGTCCACAAGTGGACAAGTTCGTTATTGGGTCCACAAGTGGACGAGTTCATCCCATAGGGATCTTTGAAATCATCAAGTCCACAAGTGGACAAGTTTATTATTAGGTCCTAAAACAGGATGAGTTCATTGTTAAGTTTATAGGTGGACGAGTCCACCAAATTAGACGGGTTCATCCCAAATATCCACCAAGTTGTTTGGGAGACAATTACATCGTAACATGTATGCATAAGAACCAGACGAACATTCTCATATCTCAGAATAAAGATCAACACATAGGAAAAATATACTAAAAGTGACGAATGTAAAATAATAAAAAAGCACCATAAATAAAATGAAGTGTTTACAAACAAGGCCTAAAAACAGAAGGGCACTTAATATTGTCTAAAAATGAGATACAAGAAAAATAGAAAATTAAAGCTAAGCTGGAAGTTTCTATGTAGGTTGGCTCTCGTCGTCTTTAGTAGGATGGTTATGGGTGTCTCGACGTCCTTAGGAGGAGGATCATCAACAAATGGAGCCAGGGGAGCGACGGGCCCTTCGACTGTAAGTTGGGCAATGACCTAACCGTCATCTTTTGGATCCCGCTTTGACTGAGTAGAGTTGTTTGTCTCCTCACTGACAGTGTCACCACCTACAGGGGTCGTTGGCAAAAGGTCGTCCATGGTGACTTTGGATAAATCCAAGTTTGGGTTGACAGACCTGACTTGCTTCAGGCAATTCTCAAACCCGTCACCATAGTAGACTGCACAGGCATCAATGAAAGGTTGGGAAGCCTTGAACTCTATTATGGCGTCAGCCCTGGCCGTCTCGACCTACCCACAAAAGGCCATCAGCTCCACCTTCAAATTCATTTTTTCCTTTTGCACCTTCTCTCGGAGACAGACTTCCTCCTTCAGCTTTCTAGTTAAAGTCGTCACCTCCTTGTTAAGTGTATGGAGGGCCTCCTTGTATTGCTCTTGCTCATTGGTCAGGGTCTCTTACGCTTACGAAGACGGCTGATCGCCCCTTCTTGAAGCGCCTTCATACGCACCAGCGCCTAAAAACAAGATAACTGTCAGCTAGTGAATGAATAACAGTAAAAGAAAGTTTGAAAAAAGGACGTACCCTAGATAGGTCAAAAAGACCAGATGCCCTCAACTCTTCTGTCGTCTGCTCGGCATAAGGATCCAAGTTTGTGTCCTTGATGATTGACTCAACCATCTCAACGGCATGTTCCTTATGCATGAGAAGAAGACGGATGGTTCCCTGAGTGACGGGACTAGTTGTCATCATTAAAACTTTGCCAGCTCCATGCTTAGGTTTGGGAGGCCACGACTTCTTTGGTTTGTCATCTATAGGGAGGGCCAATCCTTTCTTGAGTGGATGATCATCCTTCCCCTCTCTCTTTCGCTTGGACAACCCTTTGGTGACACCCTTATGGGCTGACGAAGAGGCCCCCTTATTCTCCTTTTCCTTGCATGTCGCTGCTAACGCCCTTACTAAAGCCCTTTACTTAGCTACCTCCATTTCTGTAAAGGGTAAAAGATGAACGTTATGCAAATAGGTATAAGATGTAAGAACTTACATTGATGAGAATAAGCGCTCAGTATACAAGTTATAGGCGTTGGCTCAAGACCACTGAAGTAGGCGTGCAACCTGCCAGGGGTGATCAGGTCCTTGCATTTTCGCTCATCGAAAGGGATCTCAAGCACCCGATGGATGAAAGCCTCCTACTCGTCGGTTATGCGCGGACAAATGCTAGCTGAAGAAGAAAAAAGAAGACGACGTTAGACACTTGAACAAATAAATAAAGAAAAAATGAAAATGCAAATGGTACTAGACTTGAATCCTTGACAATACCCCAAGTATTGTCAAAACCGTAAGGCATCATCACCCACTCCTCTAGATGGCATACCCAGTCCATTCCTTAAACAAAAAAGTATCTACCCTTCCAATTTCTATCGGAGTCAATGTTAGGACATATGTAGTTCAAGTTGTTGACATATGTCACTATTTTATGTAATTGGCTTATCCTTTGAAAAAACACACTTTACTTGTAATTGGGTAAATTTAGGATGTGTTTAACGCTTCAAGAAACAGTGTTTCAAGATTAAGTGTTGAAGTCATCAAGTCTGTCCAAGAAACAAGCTGGAAAGTGCAAGTTACTAAAGCTCGACACCTGTCTCGACACATGCATCTATCGAGCTTTAAGAAGCTGTTTTAGCCCGAGCCTCGACAGGTTCTCGACAGATCCTCGACACCTCTATCTATCGAGATTTAAAGAAAACAGATTTTCAGCTCTGTTTTAATTCTATTCTGTGAATGTGTCTTTGGGACTTCTTTTCTCCTAATCTTAGACATATAAAAGGATTGTTTTAAGGGCCGTCAAACAAGATGCAAGTTGCACAAGTATTGAGCAATCCTTGTTCATGCAATTTGTGATCAAAGACAAAGTTCGTGCCCTAGTTCATCTCTTGTGAAGAAGATAGCTGTGTATTGTGCACCGTAGGGTTTTGTGACCGAGCATCTTCTTGATCTTCATCGTGTAGATGACTTGAAGAACTTTGCAGCCAACAACTTTCTCTCTAGTTGGTGAATTGAAGTCGCGTACTGGGATCCATGCAATTGGTTAGTCACGTACTTGGGAGCCATGCATTGAAAAAAGAAACTGTTACTACAGAGCAAGTCTAATTGCGTATTGGGGTAAGGGTTCAACTGTAAGTTGGTAAGGTACTTGGGATTCCTTGCTTGTAATCGCTTGCTGTGATAATAGTGGAGTTTCGGGAGTGGTGACCTTAAATCACCCGGTGGGATTTTTGCCGTCAGGTTTTTCCCATTCGTAAACAAATCACCGTGTCTTTTATTTTCCGCTGCATACTTTAGTTTTGGTGATTTGTTTGTGCTGCCACGTGATTTTGCATGTTAACTTGATTAATTAATAACTTGACTAATTAATCAATTTAATTTATCACAATGGGTCAACGTGTTTGTAGCCTGTCAAGTGGTATCAGAGCAAGCACACTCTGATTAGAGTTTAATCCTTGTGTGTGATCCATTAACCCTTGCTGTCATAGATATAGGTCAATCTCTTATTATACCTCTATTATTTGATGGCACTAACTATGCATACTCGAAAGTACGCATGAGAGCTTTCTTGCAGTCTTTAGATGAGAAAGTGTGGCAAGCTGTGAAGATAGGCTGGACCAAGCTTACAGAAGCGCCGGCCGATTGGGATGATACCAAGATCAAGGCGGCAAATTTCAACAGCAGAGCATTGAATGCCCTATTCAGTGCAGTCACCAATGAGGAGT
The DNA here is from genome assembly GCA_032878915.1 of Castanopsis chinensis. Classification (NCBI taxonomy): domain Eukaryota; kingdom Viridiplantae; phylum Streptophyta; class Magnoliopsida; order Fagales; family Fagaceae; genus Castanopsis; species Castanopsis chinensis. The sequence goes on along the minus strand of JAVQMG010000109.1, from coordinate 21,618,134 downwards.
TCAATAAAATTTCCTCAACAGAAACTGCTAAGGAAGCATGGACCATTCTCCAGACAACCTATGAGGGAACTAAGGCTGTCAAGGATTCGAAACTACAGAGGCTCACTACAAGCTTTGAAGAAATTAAGATGGAGGAGAATGAGTCATTTGATGAGTTCTATGCAAAGCTCAAAGATATAGTGAACTCAGCTTTCAATCTTGTGGAAACCATTCCTGAACCCAAGATAGTAAGGAAAGTGCTCAGATCGTTGCCCGAGAGATTCCATGCTAAGATCACGGCGATAGAGGAATCGAAGGATATTGACAGAATTCCTCTGACTGAGCTGGTTGGAAACTTGCAAACCTACAAGTTAGGGCTGACTAGGATAGGTAAGTCGAGCAAGGGCAAGAGCATGGCACTAAAAGCCAAGAGCAGTGATACAAATGATTCTTCAGATGATGAAGATTCTAAAATGAAGTCCTATATTACAAGGCAATTCAAGAAATTCATGAAAAATGCTAATGGAAAAGGCTTCAACAAAGACCGTAGGTAATCCAGTTCTTCTCAATTTAAGAATTCAGATAAAGGGAAGAAGGATGTCAAGGATGGCGGTCAGTACACTGTCCCCGCTGGACCAAAATGCTTTGGGTGTTAGGGCTTCGGACACATGAAACAAGAGTGTCCAACATACATTAAGAGTATTGGGAAGAGCAAGGCACTTGCTGTTACCTTAAGCGACACGAAACCCGAAGATGATTCCTAAAATGAAGATAACGGAATCTTGAATGCCTTCACTGCCACTGCTATCCTACTGATGGGGTTATTGAAGAAGTATATGAAGAGAAGGAATTGGTGGATGTCAAATTTGAGACTATGGATGATCAAGATGATATCCATACCGCCTATGAGAAACTGTAAAAGCTTTCTGAGAAACATGAGAAACTCTATAGGCTGGCCACCAAGAAGCTTAGTGATGTGAAACTTGACCGTGAGGAGCTTTCCACTAAGGTTGATGAAGCAAATCAGACAATTGGAGTACTGAGGTTCGATAACAATTTCTTGGCTGAGAATACCAAGAAGCTTGAAGCAGAGCTGTTTCAAGTTAGAGCTCAATTGGAAAGGACATCAAGTGCAAAGCTGGACGAGATGCTAAGTGTCCAGAAATCTTCTTCAGATCGTACTGGACTGAGGTATGTATTCTCTCTCTCTAATACTCCTTCTGCTAGTACTACTTGTTAGGACATATGTAGTTCAAGTCTGTGAACATATGTCGCTATTTTATGTAATTGGCTTATCCTTAGACAAAACGCACTTTACTTGTAATTGGGTAGATTTAGGATGTGTTAAACACTTCAAGAAACTTGGGTTCAAGATTAAGTGTTAAAGCCGTCAAAGTCTGTCCAAGAAACAAGCAAGGAAGTGCCAGTTTTTAAAGCTCGACGCATACCTCGACACATACCTCGACACATGCATCTATCGAGCCTTAAGAAGCTGTTTTGCCCCGAGCCTCGACAGCTTCTCGACACCTCTCGACACCTCTATCTGTCGAGAATTAAAGAAAACAGATTTCCAGTTCTGTTTCAAGTCCAATCCGTGAATATGTCTTTGGGATTTCTTTTCTCCTAACCCTAGACATATAAAAGGATTATTTTAAGGGCCGTAAAAAGGGATGCAAGTTGCACATTCATTCAGAACTTCTTGTTCATGCAATTTGTGATCTGAAAGACAAAGTTCGTGCCCTAGTTCATCTCTGATGATTTGAAGAACTTTGCAGCAAACAACTCTCTCTCTAGTTGGTGTTTGAAGTCGCGTACTGGGATCCGTGCATCTGGTTAGTCACGTACTTGGGAGCCGTGCATTGAAAGGAGAAACTGTCACTACAGAACAAGTCCAATTGGGTATTGGGGTAAGAGTTCAACTGTAGGTTGGTAAGGTACTTGGGATTCCTTGCTTGTAACTGCTTGTTGTGATAATAGTGGAGTTTCAGGAGTGGTGACCTTAAATCACCTGGTGGGGTTTTTGCCGTAAGGTTTTCCCCATTCGTGAACAAATCACCGTGTTATTTATTTTTCGCTGCATAACTTAGTTACGGTAATTTGTTTGTGCTGCCACGTGATATTGCATGTTAATTTGATTAATTAATAACTGGGCTAATTAATTAATATAAGTTATCTCAAGGGGTCAACGCATTTGTGGCCTGGCAAGTGGTATCAGAGCAAGCACACTCTGATTAGGGTTTTATCCATTGTGTGTGATCCATTTGACCCCTGCTGTCATGGATAGAGGACAATCTCTTATTATACCCCCTTTATTTGATGGCACTAACTATGCATACTAGAAAGTACGCATGAGAGCTTTCTTAGAGTCTTTAAATGAGAAAGTGTGGCAAGCTATGGAGATAGGCTGGACCAAGCCTACAGAAGCGCCGGCCAACTGGGATGATGCTAAGATCAAGGCGGCAAACTTCAACAGCAGAGCATTGAATGCCCTATTCAGTGCAGTCACCAATGAGGAGTTCAAGAAAATTTCCTCAACTGAAACTGCGAAAGAAGCATGGACCATCCTCCAAACAACCTATGAGGGCACCAAGGCTGTCAAAGATTCAAAGCTATAGAGGCTCACCACACGCTTTGAAGAGATTAAGATGGAAGAGGATGAGTCGTTTGATGAGTTCTATGCCAAGCTTAAGGACATAGTAAACTCAGCCTTCAATCTTGGAGAAACCATCCCTGAACCCAAGATAGTAAGGAAAGTGCTCAGATCGCTGCCCGAAAGATTTCATGCTAAGATCACGGCGATCGAGGAGTCAAAGAATATTGACAGAATTCCTCTGACTGAACTGGTTGGAAACTTGCAAACCTATGAGTTAGGGTTGACTAGGTTAGGCAAGTCAAGTAAGGGCAAGAGTTTGGCACTAAAGGCCAAGAGCAGTGATACGGATGATTCTTCAGATGATGAAAATTCCAAGATGAAGTCCTATATTACAAGGCAATTTAAGAAGTTTATGAAGAATGCAAATGGAAAGGGCTTCAACAAAGACCGTAGACAATCCAGTTCTTCACAATTCAAGAATTCAGATAAGGGGAAGAAGGATGTCAAGGAGGGCGGTCAGTACACTGTTCCCGCTGGACCAAAATGCTTTGGGTGTCAAGGCTTTAGACACATGAAACAAGAGTGTCCTACGTACCTCAAGAGCATAAGGAAGAGCAAGGCACTTGCTGTTACCTTAAGTGACACGGAGCCCGAGGACGATTCCGAAGATGAAGACGACGGAATCTTGAATGCCTTCACTGCCATTGTTAATCCTACTGATGGGGTTACTGAAGAAGTGGATGAAGAGAAGGAATTGGAGGATCCAAAATGTGAGATTATGGATGATCAAGATGATATCCACACCGCCTATGAGAAACTGTACAAGCTTTCTGAGAAGCATGAGAAACTTTATAGGCTGGCCACCAAGAAGCTCAGTGATGTGGAACTCAACCGTGAGGAGCTATCCACAAAGGTTGATGAAGCAAATCAAACCATCGGAGCACTGAGGTTCGAAAACAATTTCTTGGTTGAGAGGACCAAGAAGCTTGAAGCGGAGCTGTTTCAAGTCAGAGCACAACTGGATAGGATGTCAAGTGCAAAACTGGACGAGATGCTGAGTGCTCAGAAATATTCTTCAGATCGTACTGGATTGGGGTATGAATTCTCTCTCTCTAATACTCCTTCTGCTAGTACTACTGTGTTTGTTCCACCTGCTAATAACATTGAAAATGAAGATAAGAATGTTAAAACTGAATTAGCTAGTGAGAACTTAGACAAGGGCAAGTCCATCCTAGGAGCACCCCCTAAGAGTGAGACAAGGGAAACTAAAAACCCTAGGACTAAGAAGACTAACTCTCAAAAGGCCAAACAGAAGAAGCCACATCTCTGTTATCGTTGTGGTGTTGCCGGTCACACTCGACCAAATTGCTATAAGTGGCGTGCCACTCAACAGAGCAATGACACAATAGCATCTGGGAGCCAGAATCAGCTTCAGTCTTCTCTCGCTCCTCTTGGAGACATTCTTAAAGCCCTCATGTTCCTTTCGAACTTGAACGGTTTAAACTCTTCTCCCTCATCACCGGTTCAAGGATTGACCAAAAGGAAAGGTTCTTCCAATGTGTGAAGGCAAAGGGATCTAAGTGATTTTAGTCACTTCTTCTTCTTTCTCCTGTTTTTGTGTGTTGCATTACTTGTGTGTTTCTTTACTGTTTTGAGTCAGTCTAGTTTTATGCATTGTTTTGCTTTACATGTTTTTGTTTGTGTGTTTTCAGTTTTGTGTTTTAATTTTTTTGCTTCTCTAAAAAAAAAATAAAAAAAAATTGAAAATTGAAAAATACAAAAACAGTGTGTGTTTGTGTGCATTAGTTCATGTGTACTTTTAAAATGGCCATTAAAACAGAGTTTTCTAAACTTTGTATCACCTAGTAGCTTAGATGAGAATTCTTCTGCACAACTAAGCAAGTGAGCTTTGTAGCTCTTTGTTTGTGATGAGTAAGGTTAAGTGATCTCTTCTTCTTAACACTCGTATCACTCTTTTTGACGAGTTGAGCTAGAAAATCCTAAGAGAAAGGCATAAATAACCATCTCACCACTGTTACTCGCCAATCATAATATGACATCTGTATACTTCGGCATAGCAAAAGTGCAATGTCAAAAGCTTAACATAATTGGGTATTTCTTTTCTTTCTCTTGTATGCCCATGCATGATATGCTTGTTAAAAGAAAATATGCAAAGATATAAAAAGCAAAAAGATCAAAAATGCTTTAAAATATGGTTGCAAGCGTGTTTTCTAGGAGATGTGGGAGTTATAAGATGTACCTCGAAGGTGATAGTCCCCATCAAACAGTTATGATTGTGTGTGAGTTAAAGTGATTTTCTCATATCTCAAATCGTCATAACATTGAGACACTCATGCAATCTTGCGATGTTTTCACACACGACACGCAATACTCTTGATACATGTGCAGGTACAATGTGATTTGGCCATCACAAGGTTTACATGTGTTAATGTATGCTCACTAAACTGTCTGGACTTGTTTTTGAAATATAAAATTGGTTAGACGTGTTTAGTGTGTGTGTGCGTGTTTTGAGATACATATGCATCAAAATTCTTGCTAAGAGATGTTTTTGAGAGCTTAATGTGTTGATTGGATCTTTAGTTGAGTTGCATGCATGATTGCATTCATGTCTATGTTTTTCTTCTTCTGAAAAACTGTTTTTAAAGGCATCTCGACACCTCCTCGATACCTCTCGACACATAAGCTATCTGTCGAGCTTCTTAGACCTTTCTTATCGCAGTCTCGACAGATACCTCGACACCTTCTGGATCGATCGAGAATCTTTCTGTCTGCTCGATAGCTTCTGGATCGATCGAGGTTCCTTCTTGTTTGATTCATCTGCCTCGATACATGATCTCGATAGCTTCTTCTGTCGACGTGTTTTTCTCGACACATGTCCTCGACAGATACCTCGATACCTTCCGATAGCTTCATCTGTCGAGAATTACTGAAGGTGGATAAATAGGTTCTTCGCGATTTCTCTCTCATTTTGCTCGACCTCTCTTGCTCGAAACACTTGTTCTCTCTCTCAAAACTTTCTTTTTTTCTCCAAACCTTCTTCAAAGGCTTTCTCAAGTGTTCTTCGCGATCTTCATCACTTGGTAAGCATCTCATCCCTCATATTCATGCATTTCATGGTTTTAAAACCCTAGGTTTTGTGTTTTTGAAAATTTTTGGAAGTTTTCAAAATTGTTGGGGTTTTCATGAAATTCTTGGGTTGGTTTTATAGATTTGATCTTCAAAACCACATGCATTGCATCACATTAGCATTCTAATTATATTTTCATGGATTTAGATGTGTGCCTACCTGTTGTGTGCTGTTAGGTTTGGATTGGGCTGAGCCCATGATGTTGTTATGTTGTATGTCACATGCTCATGCATTTTCCATGCATACGTTCTTTCTTTTCAGTATATTCTGCCAATATTGAACTGTTTGGAACTTTTTTGTGTGTCTCTTTTTCTTCCCCCCCTCTATGTTTGCGTTAGTAGTGTCTATGGCACCTAAACGTAAGTCCATTCCATCCCAGAACCCTCTGCGTTCTAAGGGATCGTCATCTTCAGATACTACTCCTCTTTCTGTCCGGTTCCGTGATAAGAAAGCCCATAAGGACTTCTCGGAGGACTTCTCTAAACGAGGTGTTCATTCGGAACGCCACGTTGTCCTGACAGACTTTGCCAACACCGACCTTCCTGATGTCATACACAGTCGGGCTTGGGAGTCACTGTGTGACGTCCCGGTCACATGTCCACTCGTGTTGATACAGGAGTTTTACTCCAACATCCACAGGATAGATTCTTCAGTACCTCTTTTCTACTCTTGCGTCCGAGGTACGCGCTTTGCTGTCACCCCAGAGTTAGTCTCTGAGGTTCTTCATGTCCCTAGGGTGGATCATCCTGATTACCCTAGCTGTGAGCGTCTCTGGACTGTGTCCAAAGACGAGATGATCTCGGCGTTCTGTGAGCGTCCTTTCTCTTAGGGAGATCATATGTACACACCATGTCGACCTTTTGCTAAAGGTCCTCGTTTCCTTAACATGGTGATGACTTTTGTTTTGCACCCACTTTCTCACTACAACTCTATTACAGAGTCTCGTGCTCGGTTTTTGTTGTCCCTCTTAGAGGATCTCTCTATAGACTTTCATTCACACTTTATCTTTTCCATCATAGATGTCTATAGAGATACGGCCACCCGTGATAAGCTCATTTTCCCTTCCGCTATCACGAGGATTCTGAGCCATTTTTCCATCCCATTCCCTTCGTCCGATCCTTACCATGTCATGTCTGCCATATACGCCGCTACCGTAAAACGTAGCGAGGCACAGTTTCGATCGCGACAGTCTGATGGTGCCACTCCTTCCACCCGTCCGACCACCTCCAGATCCACTCGAGCATCTGCTTCTTCTTCGAGCGACGTCACCTTAGGAGACATCATGGCGCAGCTACAGCGTATGGATGCTCGCCTAGATACACTCTCCACGGAGCTGTATCAGGTGAACGTCCGTGTTGGTCGCATCGCCAGGCGACAGGCGACCATGGGCGGCTTTGCACCAGAGGCTTCTCCTCCACCACCTCATGTGTCGACTGAGACTGAGGCTGATGATGATGGCGATGGCGATGACGATGATGCTTCTGACGATGATGATGATGGAGATCCGAGCTCTTCGGATGAGATGTCTACTTGACACTCTACCCTTTGTCACTCGTGACAAAAAGGGGGAGTAGTTTTGTATGAGAGTAGTCATGCTTAGGGGGAGTGTTAGCATAGTAGTCATGCTTAGGGGGAGTGTTAGCATAGGACATTTTTTTGTTAGGGGGAGTGTGGATTGAGGGATGTAGTGAGGTGATCATATGTATTTCTTTTTCTTTTTTTTGTCTTTTTAGAGATACTTTGATCATGTATTGACATACATTGTATTTATTCTCTTCTTATATATGATGATGTATGTTTTTCTTTCACCTACCTTTACATGTGTTGTTTCTTTTCTATCTTTGTACACATGTTTCTTTACTTGTACGCAATCTATTATTTCTATTTCACACAAAGATGCCTTGATGTGTTTTGTTTATAAGTGTTTCAGAAATACAGGTTGTCAAAGTCTTCTTGCCATAAACTCTCTTCTTGCAAAGTTTTTCAAGAGTTTGTGTTAGGATAGATTTTACTGTATGTAACAAATGAGTATGAGTTGAGTGATTTATAACTTCTCTCATATCTTCATTTGTATGTTGTGGTTTTGTTACGGATTGCCAAAGGGGGAGATTGTTAGGACATATGTAGTTCAAGTCTGTGAACATATGTCGCTATTTTATGTAATTGGCTTATCCTTAGACAAAACACACTTTACTTGTAATTGGGTAGATTTAGGATGTGTTAAACACTTCAAGAAACTTGGGTTCAAGATTAAGTGTTAAAGCCGTCAAAGTCTGTCCAAGAAACAAGCAAGGAAGTACCAGTTTTTAAAGCTCGACACATACCTCGACACATGCATCTATCGACCCTTAAGAAGCTGTTTTGCCCCAAGCCTTGACAGCTTCTCGACACCTCTCGACACCTCTATCTGTCGAGAATTAAAGAAAACAGATTTCCAGTTCTGTTTCAAGTCCAATCCGTGAATGTGTCTTTGGGATTTCTTTTCTTCTAACCCTAGACATATAAAAGGATTATTTTAAGGGCCGTAAAAAGGGATGCAAGTTGCACATTCATTCAAAACTTCTTGTTCATGCAATTTGTGATCTGAAAGACAAAGTTCGTGCCCTAGTTCATCTCTGATGATTTGAAGAACTTTGCAGCCAACAACTCTCTCTCTAGTTGGTGTTTGAAGTCGCGTACTGGGATCCGCGCATCTGGTTAGTCACGTACTTGGGAGCCGTGCATTGAAAGGAGAAACTGTCACTACAGAACAAGTCCAATTGGGTATTGGGGTAAGAGTTCAACTGTAGGTTGGTAAGGTACTTGGGATTCCTTGCTTGTAACTGCTTGTTGTGATAATAGTGGAGTTTCGGGAGTGGTGACCTTAAATCACCCGGTGGGGTTTTTGCTGTAAGGTTTTCCCCATTCGTGAACAAATCACCGTGTTATTTATTTTCCGCTGCATAACTTAGTTTCAGTGATTTGTTTGTGCTGCCACGTGATATTGCATATTAATTTGATTAATTAATAACTGGGCTAATTAATTAATTTAAGTTATCTCAAGGGGTCAACGCATTTGTGGCCTGGCACTACTGTTTTCGTTCCTCCTGCTAATAACATTAAAACTGAGGATAAAAATGTTAAAACTGAATTAGCAAGTGAGAACGTAGACAAGGGCAAGTCTATCCTAGAAGCACCCCCTAAAGTTGAGAAAAGGGAAACTAAAAACCCTAGGACTAAGAAGGCTATCTCTCAAAAACCCAAACAGAAGAAGCAGCATTTCTGCTATCATTGTGGTGTTGCCGGTCATACTCGATCAAATTGCTACAAGTGGATAGCCACTCAACAAAGCAATGGCATGATAGCATCTGGGAACCAAAATCAGTTTCAGACTTCCTTCGCTCCTCTTGGAGACATTCTCAAAGCCCTCATGTTCCTTTCGAACTTGAACGGTTTAAACTCTTTCCCTTCGTCACCGATTCAAGGGTAGACTAAAAGGAAAGATTCTTCCAAGGTGTGGAAGGAAAAGAGCTCTAAGTGATTTGAGTCATTTCTTCTTCTCTCTCCTCGTTTTCCTGTGTTGCATTATTTGTGTGTTTCTTTACTGTTTTGAGTTAGTCTAGTTTTATACATTTTTTTGCTTTCTCTAACTTGTTTTTGTTTGTGTATTTTCAGTTTTGTGTTTTATTTTTTACTTTTCTGATAAAATAAAATAAAAAAAATTGAAAAATTGAAAAATACAAAAACAGTGTGTGTTTGTGTGCATTGGTTCATGTGAATTTTTAAAATAGCCATTGAAACAGAGTTTTCTAAATTTTGTATCATCTGTAGCTTAGATGAGCATTCTTCTGCACAACTAAGCAAGTGAGCTTTGTAGCTCTTTATTTGTGATGAGTAAGGTTAAGTGATATTTTCTACGTAACACTCGTATCACTCTTTTTGATGGGTAGGACTAGAAAATTCTAAGAGAAAGGCATAAATGACCATCTCACTACTGTTACTCATCAATCATGATATGACATCTGTATGCTTCAGCATAGCAAAAGTGCAATGTCAGTGACATCTGTATGCTTCAGCATAGCAAAAGTGCAATGTCAAAAGCTTAACATAATTGGGTATTTCTTTTCTTTCTCTTGTATGCCCATGCATGATATGCTTAATAAAAGAAAATATGCAAAGAAATAAAAAGCAAAAAGATCAAAATGCTTTAAAATATGGTTGCAAGCGTGTTTTCTAGGAGATGTGGGAGTTATAGGATGTACCTTGAAGGTGATAGTTCCCATCAAACAATTATGATTGTGTGTGAGTTAAAGTGATTTTCTCATATCTCAAATCGTCATAACATTGAGACACTTATGCAATCTTGCGATGTTTTCACACACAACACGCAATACTCTTTGCTATTCTTGATACATGTGCAGGTATAATGTGATTTGGCCATCACAAAGTTTACATGCGTTAATGTATGCTCACTAAACTGTCTTAACTCATTTTTGAAATATAAAATTGGTTAGACTTGTTTAGTGTGTGTGTGCGTGTTTTGGGATACATGTGCTTTAAAATTATTGTTGAGAGATGATTTTGGGAGCTATATGTGTTGTTTGGATCTTTGGTTGAGTTGCATGCATGGTTGCATTCATGTCTGTGTTTTTCCTCTCTTGAAAAACTGTTTTTAAAGGCATCTCGACACCTCCTCGACACCTCTCGACACTTAGCTGTTTGTCGAGCTTCTTAGACTTTTTTTTAAACGCAGTCTCGACACATCCTCGACACCTGGTGGATCGATCAAGAAACTTTCTGTCTGCTCGATAGATTCTTGACAGCTTCTGGATCAATCGAGATTCCTTCATGCTTGATCCATCTTTCTCGGCACATGACCTCGATAGCTGCATCTGTCAACGTGCATTTTCTCGATACCTACCTCGATAGCTGTCTCGACACCTCTCGATACCTGCATCTGTCGAGAATTACTGAAAGGCTCTAAAAGGTTTCCTCGCGATTTTCTCTCATTTCGCTCAATCTCTCTCACTCGATAGCTCGTGTTTTCTCTCCCAAAACCATTCTCACTCTCTCCAAACCTCTTCCTAAGGATTCTTCAAGTGTTTTTCTAGAGTTTCTTCACTTGGTAAGCATCTTTTCTCTCTTTATTCATGCATTTCATGTTTTAAAACCCTAGGTTTTGAGATTTTTGAAAATTTTTGGGGTTTTACAAAATTGTTGAGATTTTCATGAAATTTTTGGGTTGGTTTTATAGATTTGATCTTTAAAACTACATGTATTGCATCATATTAGCATTTTAATTGTATTTTCATGCATTTAGATGTGTGCAAACCTATTGTGTGCTGTTAGGTTTGGATTGGGCTGAGCCCATGATGTTTTTATTTTTGCATGTCACATGCTCATGCATTTCCCATGCATACGTTCTTTCTTTTCAATATATTCTTCTTCTATTGAACTGTTTGGGACTTTTCTGTTTGTCTCTCTTCTTCTCTCCATCTCTATGTTTGCGTTAGTAGTGCCTATGGCACCTAAACGTAAGTCTATTCCATCCCAGAACCCTCTGCGTTCTAAATGATCTTCTTCTTCGAATTCCACTCCGTTGTCTCTCCGGTTCCGTGATGAGAAAGCCCATAAGGACTTCTCGGAGAACTTCTCTAAACGAGGTGTTCATTCAGAACGCCACGTTGTCCTGGCAGACTTTGCCGACACTGACCTACCCGATGTCATTCACACTTGGGCTTGGGAGTCACTGTGTGACATCCCGGTCACCTGTCCTCTCGTGTTAATACAGGAGTTCTACTCCAACATCCACGGGATTGATTCTTCAGTACCTCTCTTCTACTCTAGTGTTCGAGGTACGCGCTTTTCTGTCACCTCAAAGTTAGTCTCCGAGGTTATTCATGTTCTGAGGGTGGATCATCCTGGTTACCCCGGATGTGAGCGTCTATGGACTGTGTCCAAAGATGAGATGATCTCGACGTTCTGTGAGCGTCCTTCCTCTTGGGGAGATCATCAGTATACACCATGTCAGCCCTTTGCTAAAGGTCCTTGTTTCCTTCACATGGTGATGACTTTTGTGTTACACCCACTTTCTCACTACAACTCCATCACAGAGCCTCGTGCTCGATTTTTGCTGTCCCTCTTAGAGCATCTCACTATAGACTTCCCTTCTCACTTTATCTTCTCTATCATAGATGTCTATAGAGATACGGCCGCCCGTGATAAGCTCATTTTCCCTTCTGCTATCACGAGGATACTTCTCCGTTTTTTCATCCCATTCCCTTCGTTCGATCCATTCCATGTCATGTCTGCCATAGATGCCGCTACCGTAAAACGTAGTAAGGCATAGTTTAGATCGAGACAGTCGGATGCTGCTGCTCCTCCTTCCTCCCATCCGACTACTTCCAGATCTGCTCGAGTGACATCTGCTCCTTCTTCTTCGAGCGACATCACTCTAGGAGACATCATGGCGTAGCTTCAGCGCATGGATGATCGCCTCGATACACTCTCCACGGAGTTGTATCAGGTGAACGTTCATGTTGGTCGCATCGCTAGGCGACAGGCGACTTTGGGCAGCTTTGCTCTAGAGACTTCTCCTCCGCCACCTCATGTTTCTTCTGAGACTGAGGCTGATGATGACAGTGATGACGATGACACTTCGGATGATGATGATGGAGATGCGAGCTCTTCTAATGAGATGTCTACTTGATACTCTACCCTTGGTCACTCGTGACAAAAAGGGGAAGTAGTTTTGGTGTATGAGAGTAGTCATACTTAGGGGGGGAGAGCTAGCATAGGACATTTTTTATAGAGGGAGTGTTGATTTGAGGGATGTAGTGAGGATCATATGTATTTCTTTTCTTTTCTATATTTTTAGAGATACATTGATCATGCATTGACATACTTTGTACTTATTTCTTGATATATATGATGATGTATGTTTCTTTCACCTATCTTTCCATGTGTTGTTTCTTTTCTGTCTTTATACACATATTTCTTTTACTTGTTTGCAATTTATTATTTCTGCTTCACACAAAGATGCCTTGATGTGTTTTGTTTATAAGTGTTTCAGAAATACAGGTTGTCAAAGCCTACTTGCCATAAACTCTCTTCTTGCAAAGTTTTTCAAGAGTTTGTGTTAGGATAGATTTTATTGTATGTAATAAGTGAATATGAGTTAAAGTGTTTTATGACTTCTCTCATATCTTCATTTATTTGTTGTGGTTTTATCACGGATTGCCAAAGGGGGAGATTGTTGGGACATATGTAGTTCAAGTTGTTGACATATGTCACTATTTTATGTAATTGGCTTATCCTTTGACAAAACGCATTTTACTTGTAATTGGGTAGATTTAGGATGTGTTTAACGCTTCAAGAAACAGTGTTTCAAGATTAAGTGTTGAAGTCATCAAGTCTGTCCAAGAAACAAGCTGGAAAGTGCAAGTTACTAAAGCTCAACACCTGTCTCGATACATGCATTTATCGAGCTTTAAGAAACTGTTCTAGCCCGAGCCTCGACAGCTTCTCAACAGATCCTCGACACCCCTATTTGTCAAGATTTAAAGAAAACAGATTTTCTGTTCTGTTTTAATTCCAATCCGTGAATGTATCTTTGGGACTTCTTTTCTCCTAACCCTAGACATATAAAAGGATTGTTTTAAGGGTCGTCAAACAAAATGCAAGTTGCACAAATATTGAGCAATCCTTGTTCATGCAATTTGTGATCAAAGACAAAGTTTGTACCCTAATTCATCTCTTGTGAAGAAGATAGCTGTGTATTGTGCACCGTAGGGTTTTGTGACCGAGCATCTTCTTGATCTTCATCGTGTAGATGACTTGAAGAACTTTGCAGCCAACAACTCTCTCTCTCTAGCAAAACTTGAGAAATCAATTTCTCTACGACATGTTGAATTCAGATCTTGCTTCTTCTATGCAGAGCTTAAGCTCCCCCCCCCCCCCCCCCTCTTTCTTGATCCTGCTAAAATAAAAGTGTATAACAACTTGGCAGCCTTTGAATGGTGTCCTCCTACGGTCAATGCTTTAGTAATTACATCTTACACCTGTTTCCTGAATACATTGATTGATGGTCCCGATGATGTGAGAGAGTTGCGGTCCAAGCGTATACTTCTCAACAATTTAGGCAGTGACCAAGAGGTAGTTAAAATGCTTAGAGAGATGACCACGTTCGAGAGGCAGGATGTTACCTTATACCAAGGTGTTAGAAAAGCTATTGAAAAGCATTATAACAGCAAGATAAGAACTTGGGTGGCTGAGATAATTAACAAATATTTTAGCACCCCATTGGCTGTTCTTGGCTTATTTGGTGCAATTACTTTCCTTGCTTTAGCTATTGTGCAGACTCTCTTCACTATCTACCCTGTAAAAGAAAAGTGAATGGAATCTATTTGCAGCTACCTCAAAAAGCAGCAGATGAAAAATGATAGCAATATTATTGTCCCAGAGTTGGAAGAGTTCTTTGCCTTGTTGTGTTATTAATAAAAAGATTATTTGTTTTTCTCTTATTGTTGGGCTTGTATGTAAAGATAGCGTATTGTATGCGCTACTTGAATTGTAATGGTCATTAGACTCATGTTTCTCAACTAGTTGGGCACATTTTACGTTGTTGTTGTTTCTCTTTATTTCCATTTGTTACACTTCCCAGATTCTAGTTTCATCTGTGTTATTTAGTGTTTTTTCTTTTTCTTCTTTTCTTTTGGTTTTGAGATAAAAATATTGTTTTTCAATATATAAAGATGATCTTTCGATGAAGGGTGGCCCTGCTTGAGCACTGAGTCTAGGACTGCTATCGTTGGATAAATCACAAACTGATAAAATGGTAGACTCAGAGTCAATCGACATTTTGGAGTAGTGAGATTTTTTACTCCATCTGGAAATGGGGAAGAGTTGAATGACTTAGTACTTCTTCCAAACGAAGCAAACACAAATGAAGGAATACAGGGGAAGCTCAAGGAGCCAGTTCCGCAGTAGTCAATTGAGAGCTTGGAGGAAAACAATTGAGGAAGGTGTTAGCATGGAGGTGAGAAATGAGGGTATAATAAGAAACAACATGGAGAGAGGACTTACGGGTAATGTAAAAGATGTAAGAAGAAACTAACTCCATAGATTACGGTATGGAGAGTGCATGGGTAATAGGTTGTTCATTTTAGGCACCGTTTACCCAATGAGAATGAGACTATATGTATCTGAATTATACAATTGATCGAGGTGAATATTAAAATTTTGTTCACCCCTTAATTAGTTTTTTATTTATAGATATGTAGTCATTATTCAATACCTAGTAATTTCAGTACATAAATAAATAAAACTAATTAAGAGGTGAAATTTTTTTTAATATTCACCTCACTTGTAATTCTAGTACATATGGTTCCCACCGGCTCTTCCCATTTATGTAATAGATGCTTTCCTAGTAAAGTATTTTCAAAAAAGAGTCTGGGCAGGATATCAAATTAAGGCATTTTCCACCTTCTATCAAATCACACCTCCTCAACTTCAAACAATGTGGGCCCTATCCTCTTTAGATAACTGTGATGCAAAAGGACAAAACCCAAACCTCACCTTTCTTGCATGCCTTGGATTCTTGGTTTTACTCTGAGTCATGGGTTCTTAGTGCTCTTTTTCATCCTTCTACTGTAAAAGAATATGTTCAAGCCTCCAAGTTTGACCAGTTTAATATTTCAGCATGTGAGAATAAAAACTTCATCACCCTTGCTCTTTCTAGAGAATTTGTAATTCCATGGCAAAAACAAGGGTATACCCACCTCCATTTTGGAACAGTGAGGTTGGCATTAACTTTTCACGAAAGAAAAGGACTACCCGTAGTCTCTAAAATTTCACTTCTTGATTCTCAATCACCAACTTGAAAAAGCTGCTGTGTCTTTGCACCTTAGAGTTTTGTAACCAAGTATCTTCTTGTTCTTCATTGTGAGGATGAAATTAAGAATTTTGCAGCCAACATCTTTCTCAAGTTGGTGATTGAAGTTGCGTACTGGAATCCGCACAATTGGTTAGTCACGTACTAGGAGTCGTGCATTAAAAATGAGAGATTGTCACTACAAAACAAGTCCAATTGGGTATTGGAGTAAGGGTTCAACTGTATGTTGGTATAAGGTACCGGGATTCCTTTACTTGTAACCGCTTGTTGCGATAATAGTGAATTATCGAGAGTGGTAACCTTAAAATCATCCAGTGGGGTTTTTGCCATGTAGGTTTTCCCCATTTGTAAACAAATCACTATGTCAAATTTATTTTCTGCTGCCCTTTAGTTTATTGGTGATTTGATTGTGCTACTATGTGTTTACATGTTAAATTGGTTAATTAATTAAACTTGGCTAACTAATTAATTAATCCATCACAAGGGGTCAATACGTTTTTGGCCTATCAGTCACCACTTTCGAGAATACATCATTATCAAAACAAGTGGCTACAATTAAGGAATCTTAGTCCCTTCTACCAACTTACAGTTGAACCCTTACCCCAATACCCAATTGGACTTGTTTTGTAGTGACAATCTCTCCTTTTGATGCACAACTCTCAGTATGTGATAACCAATTTGATGCGTGGATCCCAGTACGCGACTTACTCCTTTGCATGAATCCAAGTACGTGACTAATTCCACAGCAACCCTTTGATTGTTGTAGTTGATTTGCAACAGCTTCACATAGAAACACTAGTAAGATCTTCAATGTTGGTGCAAGAGACTTTGCTCTGTTACAGAACCCAAAGGCTACAAGAAACGCAGCAAATTCTTCTGTAGGAGGAGGCTAAGGTTTCAAAAAGAAAACCTTATAAAGTTTTTCTAGGGTTAGGTTTTTCTTTTTCCACCTCCTTTAAATAAGAGCTTAATGGGATTTCCTATTCCAAATAGATTTACACAAATCTTAGGCTTCCCTAGTCCAATAAGAATTATACAAACCCATAAATAAATAGCCTTTTAAAATAAAAATGTTGCTAACTATAGACTAAATCCCATAAGCTCAATAGATCGATATATCTGTCGAGCTTTAATGAATCTCGAAAGATCGAGCTTCTGTTGATGGGGTATCAAGATTTGCATATTGCACTTTTCTTGAGCAGTCCTTGAGTAATCTTCATATCTTCAATTTAACCACTTGTAATGATCATTTTGAACTTACTTGGATTTACCCAAATATAAGTAAAGTGTGTTTTGTAAAAGGATATGTCAATTACATAAAATATGTCCCTAACAATTTGACCTACTTTCTCTTGAGATTTATCAGTATTGTTCACTTTGATGGGTTCATTCCTCTTAAAATTTCTAGCTCATAGGACTGGAGAGTGACCATGTTCCATGACAATAGGGATCAACGATCAACTCTTAGATCAAAAGATCTAAAAACACAAGAGCTAACTCGCACTGATACCACTTGTACGTTTTTAGACCCCTTAACACAAGTTGTTTAGCCTAGTTACTTAACCAAGTGATTACTTAGATAAATTATTCAGTTCTAGTTTAACACAATAAAATTATATCATGTAAGTAATGTGAAAATATAAAGAACACAACGATATGATAACCCAAAAAAACCTAACCAGTAAAAAAACCTAAGAAGGATTTAATCTAGCTACCCTCAAGGTAAAACATATTCACTATGAAAGAATTGAAGTTTTTACAATAGAACTTAGACTACTAACATCCCATTGCTACCTCGAGTAGAAAACTTACTACCACGACCGTGTGATAGCTCCAAGTTCACAAACTCCTTCTTTCTTTAATCCACTGCAATCATAAGTTCTCCTACTTGTAACTTTGAGACTCCACTCAAAGGCTTCAAATCTTCTTTAAACTTCTTTATGCAGCAACTGAAGAAATCATCAAGTTCTTGAACTAAATCTTGATCTTGACAACTTTATGTATGTATATAAAGGTAAACACCTCTAGATCTCACAAAAGATTCAACATAGAACACTCAAAAGGCTTCTAAAACGTAGTTAGAGTTTTCCCTTTTATACTTCATGTCAGGCCACAAATGCGTTGACCCCTTGTGATAACTTAGATTAATTAAATCAGCCCAGTTATTAATTAATCAAATTAACATGTAATATCACGTGGTAGCACAAAAAAATCACCAAACTAAGTTAAGCAGCGGAAAATAAATAACACGGTGATTTGTTCACGAATGAGGAAAACCTTACGGCAAAAAACCCCACCGGGTGATTTAAGGTCACCACTCCCAAAATTTCACTATTATCACAACAAGCAGTTACAAGCAAGGAATCCCAGTACCTTACCAACCTACAGTTGAACTCTTACCCCAATACCCAATTGGACTTGTTCTGTAGTGACAGTTTCTCCTTCTGATGCACGGCTCCCAAGTACGTGACTAACCAATTTGATGCGCGGATCCCAGTACTCGGCTTACTCCTTTGCACGAATCCCAATACGTGACTCACTCACCAACTTGAGGAAGAAGAATGTTGGCTGCAAAGTTCTTTACTTCATACACACGATGAAGATCAAGAAGCACTTAGTTACAAAACCCTAAGGCGCAAAGACGCAGTAACTTCTTTCAGAGAGAATTAGGCTTCGGTCACCTTTTGCATGTGTTCTCCTTGTATTCTCTTATGTGACGGCCTCAAAAATATGCCTTATATATGCCTAGGGTTGTGAGAAAAGAAACCCTACACAAATACAAAAGCCTGGCCCAAAAATCAGATCTGAAAATCTGAATTCCCGTAACCTCGATAGATACCTCGATCGATCGGGCAGCTGTCGAGCCTCATTAAATCTCGATAGATACCTCGATAGATACCTCGATAGATAGCTATCTGTCCAGTAGCTATCCGCAGGTATCCAGCAGCTATCCGCCAGGTGTCCACCAGGTGTCCAGCTTTACCTCACACTTTTTCTTCACTTGTTTCTTGGTCCAATCTTCATGGCTTTAATACTAGACTTGAACAACATGTTCTTTGAAGTATTAAACACATCCTAGATCTACCCAAGTACAAGTAAAGTGCGTTTTGTCAAAGGATTAGCCAACTACATAAAATAGCGACATATGTTCACAAACTTGAACTACATATGTCCTAACACTTCAAGTAAAACACAAAACCCTACATGTCAAATAGGGTTGGGCTAAATTGGAATTTCTGCAAAAATATAAATTTGCACGTGATTCGATCGATCGAGCCTAATTTTCAATAGACCAAGCCTTGTAGATTTTGGCCAATAAATTCTGCAATCACTCGATTTCAATTTTACACATAAACATACTTTGAGCAAACCTAAACCTAGACTCTATATTTTGATCATGGTTTGCCAACATAATACAAATTGGAGTTCTAATACATTAGTTCCTAAAGTCTTAGAACCTAACAGTAATAATTACTTAGTCCTCACTAGTATATTGGTATCAATTGATAATTGAATTTGATATGGTATTATGATTATCTATGTAATTTCGAAGTAAGTATTCAACTCATAAAGTTGTTTGGAAGTGTAGTAATTTACCGTTTGTTTTGTGAGTTGTGTTTTGATTCTTGACTATTGGAAGTGTAGTAATTATTTGAGAGGTTGTATGTTAAGGCTTGTTATATATGTATTAATGGTAGAAATGTAGGAGTCCTAATCATGTATTTTGTATTGATTTTTAAATGGTTGTTATCATTTGGTTGAGCATAGCTCTCATTTATCCATTTCTTTTTCTTTGTTGTTCCTCCGAAATTTCCCAATTTTTTGTTCCATCCTCTTTCACCCACATTAGAATTATTGATACTCCATCAAAAAGAATTATTGATATATATCTCTTGATAAGCAAGAATCAATTAGACTATTTTGTTTACTTTAACAAACAAAATTTGTAACAATTTCAATTTAGTTATATATTTAATTGTATAATTTTCTTTCTTATTGAAATTTCAATATTTAAACTTCTTAAATATTAATTGTGTCAATTATATTAAAGGTGACATAATTAAAGATAAATTTGATTTAATTTTGAAAACTGAAATACAAATTAACACAGTTCATAATTAAAGGACAGAATTAAATATATGAGAAAGAAATTGAATCAGGCTTAAAGTACAATTTGGCAAACAAAATATTGATCTACTCTTATTCTCTTAATTTGGTCTCTTCCATGCTCTTTCAATTTTTTTTTTTTTTTTAGGCGGTGGCACGCTCTTTATCTTTTTCTTCCCTATCAAACGCACTCACTATTACAAGTCAATTTCTTTCAACCAAAAGAGAAACACAGATTGCCCTACCAAATCGACTTATCCTCTTAGTAGCTAGAGCCGTGGACCAACAACACTTCACTATGCAAATTGTCCTGGCGATGGGTTGGTAATCCACGTTCTTCATCGAAATAAGGTCTTTATCAAGATTCGAGAGTGGCTAATGGCTACCAGGTAGACCTGCCTTCCTATACTACACTTCAAGTCTTAATAATTAAGGGAGACAGCGCACTAAAACCTATTACACCAATAAATTTAAAAAGGTTCAAAGCATATGAAGAACGGTCAACAAAAGTATGCAAAATGTTTTTGTTTTTTTTTTTTAAATGAGTCGCCGATACCATCCTGATCTGATATCAAACCTTGTCTCACATGCATGCATATCAAACCTTATCTTTTATGCGTATCAAACCCTATCTGATATCTGATTGTCAACATTATTTTTGGGTGGGGACCAGATATGTTTTAGGAGGCAAAAATATCAGTTGCACCTTAATTGAACTAGTTAGCGGTTACTAGTTTCTTTAAAAAAAAAAAACTGGTTACTAGGACTTGTACTTCTTTTTTTTATTTTTTTTTGGGTAACCTTCAGACAAATATTATTGAAAGAAACCAAGGAGGACTCTAATTACATTTTTACCACGGTTAAATTTTAATTGAGATGAAAATATCTTGAAATGATCACTTTATATTTCACTTTTGACACAGATAATTCTAATCCTATTTTGGGTGCTATGTTTCAAAAAATTACAAACAACATTTCTTTTAACTAAATGACAAACGGTGAACGAATCAACATCAAATTTTAATTTGAAAGGGATTTTTTTATTTCCATTTACTGAAAACAAACAAGTAAGAATTGATTCAAAAGATCGAATAAAAATTTTAAAATTTTTATTCGATCAAGTTATAACGGATCCCAAGGATGAAACAATTAGACAAAAAGATATTCATATTGTAATAAATGAAATCAGTAAAAAAGTCCCTCGATGGTCATACAAATTAATCGATGAGTTGGAACAACAGGAAAGAGACAAGGAAGACCATGTGGTAGAGGATCATGAAATTCGTTCAAGAAAAGCCAAACGTTAAAAATCTCTCTAACACTTTCTCTAATATCCTTAGATATCACCTAAACAATTTACAAGCACCATTTACTCAATAATCAAATAATTTAAGAAAGACTTATAAAGGTACCCGCCAGAAGAGAAACTACTAAAATATCCAACAACTGTCCACTGTTTCTCTCACACCAAAATTCTACATATTCATAATATAATTTTTCATTTACTTCCTACTGCTAATAGTTCCCTAGGAATAAAACCTATATAATAGGCTACACACATAGCCATATATGGTCAAAATTCAATTTGAAAATAACACCACCTAGATCTATCTTCTATACGTGTGCTCTCCTTTTTTTTTCTTTTTTTCTTTTTACTTTATTTGTCAAAGACTTCAAGTCCACACCATGACTTTTCCTATTCTCCAAATCCACAATTTGGTACAACTTCTTAAGGCAGAAACTCGTGCAGAACTAGACTCACCATGCTTCACCTTGTGCAACTTCCACCAACACTTACACGCATGACACAATATTGGGCATACGAAAAGAAATCACAATACCGAGGCAGAAAAATCTACAGGTACAACGTCCAATATACCAAAAAATAAATATAAAATTTTATTCGTTTGCATCATTACAGCTCTTGAATATTTAAATAGTTTCACTATTGGCCAGAATACTCACATAAAAATATACTCTAATTCTAGTTAAAGTTTAGATTTAACAAGAAAAAGATTCCTAGGTTCTCACTTCAAGTGTGTAGTCAAACCTTCTCTACTTGAGTATTTTGGGTAGCCTCCTCTATCAAAATATCTCTTTCTATACATTTACTTAATAAGCTTATATATAGTTAGGGTTACAACCTTATGTTCTAAAAACTCCCTTATATTTATAAATTATAAAATTGACCCCACAAAAGATTTACTTAAATACCCTTCCTTTTAATCTTTTTTTTTTTTTTTTTTTTGGTATTACAATCTCCCCCACTTATAAGAATTCAGTCCTCTGAATTCATCACAAACTAAACCAATTTATCACGCTTCTGTTGCGCTACTCTAAAGCCACAACCGTATTGGTCTATACAAATATCTCCCATTACCACAGTAAGAACAATTAAACTATGAAGAATTCCTTTTCTTCTTCTTTTTTATGCCTATCACTTGACCCGAATTGCACTATAATTTACCTCCATAGTGAATATAAATTTCAAAACCCACATGTTCAAGTAAACCCAGTAAAAACGATAGTTTCTTCAATAAGTAATCTCCAATAATTCTAAATGGTGAAGGAGCTCCCAAGGTTGTGATAAAAGAAAACCACAATCAAAGTCTACCGTAAATCATTATGCTCTAACATCCCATTGAGTTGTATATTACTTCCACTTAAATATAAGTTCAAAACAATTTCACAACATATGCATAGGCTTTTCCTCCCTCAAAATTTGTAAAATAAAAATTTCCAAAGCAAATGGAGCCATGATGCTTCCTCTGCATAATACAATACCACTATAAAATCTCTTACTCAATTACCCATAGTTTAAGAACAACCATATTACGAAAAATATAAGATTCTATAAAGATATATGCCAGGCCACAAATACGTTGACCCCTTTGTGATAACTTAGATTAATTAAATTAGCCCAGTTATTAATTAATCAAATTAACATGCAATATCACGTGGCAGCACAAACAAATCACCAAACTAAGTAAAGCAGCGAAAATTAAATGACAAGGTGATTTGTTTACGAATGGGGAAAAACCTTACGGCTAAAACCCCACCGGGTGATTTAAGGTCACCACTCCCGAAACTCCACTATAATCACAACAAGCAGTTACAAGCAAGGAATCCCAGTACCTTACCAACCTACAGTTGAACTCTTACCCCAATACCCAATTGGACTTGTTCTGTAGTGACAGTTTCTCCTTTCAATGCACGGCTCCCAAGTACGTGACTAACCAGATGCGCGGATCCCAGTACGCGACTTCAAACACCAACTAAAGAGAGAGAGTTGTTGGCTGCAAAGTTCTTCAAATCATCAGAGATGAACTAGGGCACGAACTTTGTCTTTCAGATCACAAATTGCATGAACAAGAAGTTCTGAATGTATGTGCAACTTGCATCCTTATTGACGGCCGTTAAAATAATCCTTTTATATGTCTAGGGTTAGGAGAAAAGAAGTCCCAAAGACACACTCACGGATTCGACTTGAAACAGAACTGAAAAATCTGTTTTCTTTAATTCTCGACAGATAGAGGTGTCGAGAAGCTGTCGAGGCTCGGGGCAAAACAGCTTCTTTAAAGCTCGATAGATGCATGTGTCGAGGTAGGTGTCGAACTTTAAAAACTAGCACTTCTTTGCTTGTTTCTTGGACAGACTCTGACGGCTTCAACACTTAATCTTGAACCCAAGTTTCTTGAAGTGTTTAACACATCCTAAATCTACCCAATTACAAGCAAAGTGTGTTTTGTCTAAGGATAAGCCAATTACATAAAATAGCGACATATGTTCACAGGCTTGAACTACATATGTCCTAACAATATACATATCTCTAGTCTAAATAGCTCTCTAAGTTCCTTTCAATATGAAAAAAAGTTCCACGGTCCACTCATTTAGATTAACCACAATAGCTAATTTTCCATCAATTATTAATTTCAACAAAATTCCAAGGCCTAAGTAGTCTCCAAAAATTACAACAAGAGAAATCTACAATTTTGAGATTTACCATAGACCATTGAATGCTAGCATCCATTTAATTCTATACCTCAAAATTCTATACGTCATAAGTTCAAAACTCATTTACAATATGTGTCTATCTTTTCTTCGTCGAGTTTTGTAAAATAGAATTTCCAAAGTCTCCATAAATAATCTATTGAGCATTGATATAAGGATATGTCATTGAACATCTATCTTAATCATGAATTATCTTCACAAATAAGCAACATTTATTCACCTTTAACCTTTAGATGATACTTGGCTAGAACTCATTGAAGAGTTCGGTTCCTCATAAATATATTTCCTATTATGAAATCATAATCTCTAAGTGTACATCATCTAAAAGGGAATAGTCTGTTAGGACATATGTAGTTCAAGTGGTTGTTGACATATGTCACTATTTAATGTAATTGGCTTATCCTTTGACAAAACGCACTTTACTTATAATTGGGTAGATTAGGATGTGTTTAACGCTTCAAGAAACTATGTTTCAAGATCAAGTGTTGAAGTCATCAAGTCTGTCCAAGAAACAAGCTGGAAAGTGCAAGTTACTAAAGCTCGACACCTAGTCTCAACAGCTTCTCGACAGATCCTCGACACCTCTATCTGTTGAGATTTAAAGAAAACAGATTCTCAGTTCTGTTTTAATTCCAATCCGTGAATGTGTCTTTAGGACTTCTTTTCTCCTAACCCTAGACATATAAAAGGATTGTTTTAAGGGCCGTCAAAGTGATGCAAGTTGCACAAGTATTGAGAAATCCTTGTTCATGCAATTTATGACCTAAGACAAAGTTCATGCCCTAGTTCATCTCTTGTAAAGAAGTTGCTGTGTAATGTGCACCGTAGGGTTTTGTAACCAAGCATCTTCTTGATCTTCATCGTGTGGATGATTTGAAGAACTTTGCAATCAACAACTCTCTCTCTAGTTGGTGAATTGAAGTCGCGTACTGGGATCTGCGCAATTGATTAGTCACGTACTTGGGAGCCGTGCATCAAAAGAAGAAACTGTCACTACAGAACAAGTCCAATTGGATATTAGGGTAAGGGTTCAGCTGTAGGTTGGTAAGGTACTGGGATTCCCTGCTTGTAACCGCTTATTGTGATAATAGTGGAGTTTCGGGAGTGGTGACCTTAAATCACCCGGTGAGGTTTTCGCCATCAGGTTTTCCCCATTCGTAAACAAATCGCCGTGTCATTTATTTTCCAATGCATATTTTAGCTATTGCTGATTTGTTTGTGCTGCCACGTGAATTTTCATGTTAATTTGATTAATTAATAACTGGGCTAATTAATCAATTTAATATATCACAAGGGGTCAACGCAAGTATGGCCTATCAAGTGGTATCAGAGCAGGCACACTCTGATTAGGGTTTAATCCTTGTGTGTGATCCATTGACCCCTGTTTGTCATGGATAAAGGTCAGTCACTTATTATTCCTCCATTGTTTGATGGTACTAACTATGCATACTAGAAAGTACGCATGAGAGCTTTCTTGCAGTCATTAGATGAGAAGGTGTGGCAAGCTGTAGAGATAGGCTAGACCAAGCCTACAGAAGCTCCGGCCAATTGGGATGATGCCAAGATCAAGGCGGCTAATTTCAACAGCAGAGCATTGAATGCCCTATTCAGTGCGTCACCAATGAGGAGTTCAAGAAAATTTCCTTCACGAAAACTGCCAAGGAAGCATAGACCATTCTCCAGACAACCTATGAGGGAACCAAGGCTGTCAAGGATTCGAAGCTACAGAGGCTCACTACAAGCTTCGAATAAATTAAGATGGAGGAGGATGAGTCATTCGATGAGTTCTATGCAAAGCTCAAAGACATAGTGAACTCAGCTTTCAATCTTGGGGAAACCATTCTTGAACCCAAGATAGTAATAAAAGTGCTCAAATCTTTACCTGAGAGATTCCATGCTAAGATCACGGCAATAGAGGAATCGAAGGATATTGACAAGATTCCTCTAACTGAGCTGGTTGGAAATTTGCAAACCTACGAGCTAGGGCTGACTAGAATGGGCAAGTCAAGCAAGGGCAAGAGCATGGCACTAAAGGCCAAGAGCAGTGATACAGATGATTCTTCAGACAATGAAGATTCTAAGATGAAGTCCTACATTACTAGGCAATTCAAGAAATTCATGAAGAATGCCAATGGAAAAGGCTTCAACAAGGACCGTAGGCAATCTAGTTCTTCTCAGTTCAAGAGCCCAGATAAAAGGAAGAAGGATACCAACGATGGCGGTCAGTACACTGTTCCCGCTAGACCGAAATGCTTCAGGTGTCAAGGATTCAAACACATGAAACAAGAATGTCCAACGTACCTCAAGAGCATTAGGAAGAGCAAGGCACTTGTTGCTACCTTAAGCGACACTGAGCCCGAGGATGATTCCGACAATGAAGATGACGAATCTTGAATGCCTTCATTTCCACTGTTAATCCTACTAAAGGGATTACTGAAGAAGTAGATGAAGAAAAGGAATTGGTGGATGCTAAGTTTGAGACTATGGATGATCAAGATGATATCCATACTGCCTATGAGAAACTGTACAAGCTTTCTGAAAAGCATGAGAAGCTCTATAGTCTGGCCACCAAGAAGTTCAGTGATGTGGAACTTGACAGTGAGGATCTTTTCACTAAGGTTGATGAAGCAAATCAAACCATTGGGCCACTGAGGTTCGAGAACAATTTCTTGGCTGAGAAGACCAAGAAGCTTGAAGCGGAGCTGTTTCAAGTTAGAGCACAATTGAAAAGGACGTCAAGTGCTAAGCTGGATGAGATGCTCAGCGTTCAAAAATCTGCTTCGGATCGTACAAGATTGGGATATGAATTCTCTCTCTCTAATACTCCTTCTGCTAGTACTACTATTTTTGTTCCTCCTGCTAATAACATTAAAATTGAGAATAAAGATGTTAAAACTGAATTAGCAAGTGAGAACTTAGACAAGGGCAAGTCTATCTTAGGAGCACCCCCTAAGCTTGAGAAGAGGGAAACTAGAAACCCTAGGACTAAGAAGGCTATCTCTCAAAAGCCCAAACAAAAGAAGTAGCATCTTTGTTATCATTGTGGTGTTGCCGGTCAAACTCGACCAAATTGCTATAAGTGGTTAGCCACTCAACAAAGCAATGGCATGATAGCATCTAGGAACCAGAATCAGCTTCAGACCTCTCTTGCTCCTCTTGGAAACATTCTCAAAACCCTCATGTTCCTTTCGAACTTGAATGGTTTAAATTCTTCCCCCTCATCACCGATTTAAGGGTTGGCAAAAAGGAAAGGTTTTTCCAAGGTGTGGAAAAGGGTTCTAAGTGATTTTGTTCACTTCTTCTTCTCTCTCCCCATTTTATTGTTTTTGCATTACTTGTGTGTTGCTTTACTGTTTTGAGTCACTCTAGTTTATGCATTATTTTGCTTTCTTTAACATGTTTTTGTTTGTGTGTTTTCAGTTTTGTGTTTTATTTTTGCTTTTCTAATAAAAATAAAAAAAAAATTGAAAAATACAAAAACAGTGTGTGTTTGTGTACATTGGTTCTTGTGAACCTTAAAATGGCCATTGAAACAGAGTTTTCTAAATTTTGTATCTCTTGTAACTTAGATGAGCATTCTTATGCACAACTAAGTAAGTGAGTTTTGTAGCTCTTTGTTTGTGATGAGTAAGGTTAGGTGATCTCTTGCACTTAACACTCGTATCACTCTTTTTTATGTGAAGGACTAGAAAATCCTAAGAGGAAAGTATAAATAACCATCTCACTACTGTTACTTGCTAATCATAAAATGACATCTGTATGCTTCGACATAGCAAAAGTGCAATGTCAAAAGCTTAACATAATTGGGTATTTCTTTTCTTTCTCTTATATGCCCATGCATGATATGCTTAATAAAAAAAAATATGCAAAAAAATAAAAGCAAAAAGATTAAAATGCTTTAAAATATGGTTGCAAGCGTTCTTTCTAGGAGATGTGGGAGTTATAGGATGTACCTCGAAGGTGATAGTTCCCATCAAACAGTTATGATTGTGTGTGAGTTAAAGTGATTTTCTCATATCTCAAATCGTCATAACTTTGAGACACTTATGCAATCTTGCGATATTTTTCACACACAACACGCAATATTCTTTGCTATCCTTGATACATGTGCAGGTACAATGTAATTTGGCCATCACGAGGTTTACATGCGTTAATGTATGCTCACTAAACTGTCTTAACTCATTTTTGAAATATAAAATTGGTTAGACTTATTTAGTGTGTGTGTGTGTGTGTTTTGGGATCCATGTGCTTAAAAGTATTGTTGAGAGATGATTTTAAGAGCTCAATGTGTTGTTTGGATCTTTAGTTGAGTTGCATGCATGATTGCATTCATGTCTATGTTTTTCCTCTCTTGAAAAACTGCTTTTTAAGGCAAGCTCGACACCTCCTTGATATCTCCTCGACACCTAGCTGTCTGTCGATCTTCTAAGTCTTTTTCTTATCACAGTCTCGACACATTCTCGACACCTAGTGGATCGATCGAGAAACTTTCGGTCTGCTCGATAGCTTCTCGACAGCTTCTGGATCGATCTAGATTCTTTGGTGTTTGATCTTCCTTTCTCGACACCTGTTCTCGATAGCTGTATCTGTCGAAGTGCATTTTCTCAATACCTACCTCGATAGCTGTCTCGACACCTCTTGATACCTTCATCTGTAGAGAATTACTGAAGGTCTATATATTGGATTTTCGCGATTTTTCTCTCACTTTGCTCGATCTCTCTCTCAATACTTTGCTGTTCTCACTCCCAAAACCTCTCTCACTCACTCCAAACCCCTTTTCTAAGGATTCTTCAAGCTTTTCTCAAGATCTTCCTCACTTGGTAAGCTTCAATCCTCTCATTCTTCATGCATTTCATGTTTTAAAACCTAAGTTTTGGGGTTTTTAAAAAATTTTGGTGTTTTTCAAAATTAATGAGTGTTAAATGAAATTTTGGGTTGGTTTTATAGATTTGATCTTTAAAACTACATGCATTGCATCACATTAGCATTCCAACAGTATTTTCATGCATTTAGATGTGTGCAAACTTGTTGTGTGCTCGTAGGATTGGATTGGGCTAAGCCCATGATTTTTTTTATTGCATGTCACATGTTCATGCATTTCCCATGCATACGTTCTTTCTTTTCAATATACTTGTCATATATTGAACTGTTTGGGACTCTTTTGTGTGTTTCTCTCCTTCTTTTTCTTTCTATGTTTGTCTATGGCACCTAAGCGTAAATCCATTCCATCCCAGAACCCTCTGTGTTCTCAGGGCTCTACTTCTTCTTCTGATTCTACTCCTATGTCTGTTCGGTTCCGTGATGAGAAAGCCTAATAGGACTTCTCGGAGAACTTCTCTAAATGAGGTGTTCATTCGTAACGCCAAGTTATCTTGGCAGACTTTGCCGACACAGACCTTCTTGATGTCATTCACAGTCGGGCTTGGGAGTCATTGTGTGACATCCCGGTCACTTGTCCTCTCGTGTTGATCCAGGAGTTTTACTTCAACATCCATGGGATAGATTCTTCAGTACCTCTCTTTCACTCTAGCGTTCGAGGTACGCGCTTTGCTGTCACTTCGTAGCTGGTCTTCGAGGTTTTTCATGTCCCGAAGGTGGATCATCCTGATTACCCCGGATGTGAGCGTCTATGGACTGTGTCCAAAGACAAGATGATCTCTGCGTTCTGTGAACGCCCCTCTGTTTGGGGAGATCATCAGTACACACCATATAGGCCTTTTGCTAAAGGTCCTTGTTTCCTTAACATGGTGATGACATTTGTTTTGCACCCACTCTCTCACTACAACTCCATCACAAAGCATCGTACTCGATTTTTGTTATCTCTTTTAGAGCATCTTACTATAGACTTTCCTTCACACTTCATCTTCTCTATCATAGATGTCTATAGAGATACGGCTACCCGTGATAAGCTCATTTTCCCTTCGGCTATCACGAGGATTCCTCGCCATTTTTCCATCCCCTTTCCATCGTCTGACCCTTTTCATGTTATGTCTGCCATAGACGCCGGTACCGTAAAACGTAGTGAGGCACAATTCAGGTTGCGACAGTAGGATTCTACTGCTCCTTCCTCTCGTCCAGCTCCATCCAAATCTGGTCGAGCCACATCTGCTCCCTCCTCTTCCTCGAGCAATGTGACGCTTACAGACATCATGGCGCAGCTTCAGCGCATGGATGCTCGCCTCGATACACTCTCCACAGAGTTGTATCAAGTGAACGTTCGTGTTGGTCGCATTGCTAAGAGACAGGCGACCTTGGGAGGTTTTGCTTCTGAGGCTTCTCCTCCGTCTCCTCATGTAGCTTCTAAGACTGAGGATGATGACAGTGATGACGATGATGCTTCAGATGAGTATGATGGAGATGCGAGCTCTTCTGATGAGATGTCTACTTGACACTCTACCCTTTGTAACTCGTGACAAAAAATGGGAGTAGTTTTGATTATAAGAGTAGTCATACTTAGAGGAAAAGCTTGTATAGGACATTTTTGATAGGGGGAGTGTAATGAGGGATGTAGTGAGGATTACATGTATTTCTTTTCTTTTTTTTATTTTAGAGATACATTGTTAATGTACCCCGGTCTTGTGACTATTTATTGACATACATTGTACTTATTTCTTGATATATATATATATATATATATATATATGTTGATGTATGTTTCTTTCACCTACCTTTCCATGTGTTGTTTCTTTTCTGTCTTTATACACATGTTTCTTTTACTTATATGAAATCTATTATTTCTGCTTCACACAAAGGTGCCTTGATGTGTTTTGTTTAAAAGTGTTTCAGAAATACAAGTTGTCAAAGTCTACTTGCCATAAACTCTCTTCTTACAAAGTTTTTCAAGAGTTTGTGTTAGGATAGATTTTATTGTATTCAACAAGTGAATATAAGTTGAGTGATTTATGACTTTTTTCATATCTTCATTTGTTTGTTGTAGTTTTGTCATGGATTGCCAAAAGGAGAGATTGTTAGGACATATGTAGTTCAAGTGGTTGTTGACATATGTCACTATTTTATGTAATTGACTTATCCTTTGACAAAACGTACTTTACTTGTAATTGGGTAGATTAGGATGTGTTTAACACTTCAAGAAACTGTATTTCAAGATCAAGTGTTGAAGCCATCAAGTCTGTCCAAGAAACAAACATCTTCTTGATCTTCATCGTGTGGATGATTTGAAGAACTTTACAGCCAACAACTCTCTCTCTAGTTGGTGAATTGAAGTCGCGTACTGGGATCCGCGCAATTGGTTAGTCACGTACTTGGGAGCCGTGCATCAAAAGAAGAAATTGTCACTACAGAACAAGTCCAATTGAGTATTGGGGTAAGGGTTCAACTGTAGGTTGGTAAGGTACTGGGATTCCTTGCTTGTAACCACTTGTTGTGATAATAGTGGAGTTTCAGGAGTGATGACCTTAAATCACCCAGTGGGGTTTTTGCCCTCAGGTTTTCCCCATTCGTAAACAAATCACCATGTCATTTATTTTCTGCTGCATATTTTAGTTATTGGTGATTTGTTTGTACTGCCATGTAAATTTGCATGTTAATTTGATTAATTAATAACTGGGCTAATTAATCAATTTAATTTATCACAAGGGGTCAACGCAGGTGTGGCCTATTATAGTCCATGACGTATCTCAAACCACTTTTTTTTTTTACCTTGCAAATAATATTGTCCTAACAGCCTAGAACTTAGAGTACAATGCAATTTATAATTATTAACCATCTGACAATATAACACAAAAGGTACTAGAATTGGCTTTAATTCAAATTGTAATAGTTTCTCAAAACAAACTCTCTTGCCACCCAAATCCATCAATATCCAATCAAAATATGGTTCACTAATCCAATTTTATAATACCACAAACATTTCTTTCTACACACTTCATGTTCTATTGAGTCAATCAATTATCTCTTATTAGCTAAAATCAAAGAATTACATTTCTAGCATCAAAGCTTATTCCCCAGAATATTAAACAATCGTCCAAGTCCATAGAAAAGAAATTGAGAACCTCAAACTTCTAAGTAACAGAACATGTCTCAAAATCATTTAGGGGCTACCTCACACATAAATTAGGCTATGGTAATCCATGTAGGTCAACCCTAACAAGAACAATGATTCAAAGAAAGTTGGACCTTAACATTAGAATCCAATGAAGTCCACCAATATATTACTGAATTCTTTAAATACCCACCGAATTATATAATAATATATAATATAATGTGAACTTCAATAAGCACAAATTGATTTTCCTTCACACTATGAACCTTCTATTAATTTCCTAAATCCATATAAACTAAATCAAGGAATCGTAGCTCTAACATCAAACCTTAACCCCTAAATAAAGTTTTGCAAATTCCAATTCCCTAAAAGCACTCCAAATTCTGAATAGAACATACAGTAAACTATTATTCAATAATTAGACCTATGAGAATCCCCTACAGATCAAACTAACCTCAGGTAGGTCAACTATATTAGGCAAGACTATCAAATGAGTTTACAAAAGATCAGTCACAAAATAGCAGGAAGATTTCCTTTGCTTGTTCTTTTCTTGCTCTCTTTTCCTTTTTAATAAGAAGAAGAAGTTTTAATAACCAATCTGATCAATTACAAAATTTTCAAGAGTAAAATACACCCACTTAATACTAGTATAAGAACATAGAAGTGTATCAATTAAAATCCTCCTTTTTTTTTATAAGTCATGTAGATATAACCCAAGAGACACAAATATCAAATCTGATAGGCCACAAACACGTTGACCCCTAGTGATGAATTAAGTTGATCAATTAGCCAAGTTATTAATTAATCAAATCATCATGAAAATTGCGTGGTAGCACAAACAAATCACCAATAAACTACAATATGCAGCGAAAAATAAATTGATACGGTGATTTATTTACGAATGGGAAAAACCTACACGGCAAAAATCCCACCGAGTGATTTTAAGGTCACCATTCCCAAAACTCCACTATTATCACAACAAGCGATTACAAGTAAAGGAATCTCAGTACGTTATACCAACCTACAGTTGAACCCTTACCCCAATACCCAATTGGACTTATTCTGTAGTGACAGTTTCTCCTTTTGATGCATGACTCCCAAGTACGTGACTAATCAATTGCGCGGATCTTAGTACGCGACTTCAATCACCAACTAGAGAAAGTTGTTGGTTACAAAATTCTTCAATTCATCCACACGATGAAGATCAAAAAGATGCTTGGTTACAAAACCTTACGGTGCACATTACAGAGCAACTTCTTCACAAGAAAGATGAACTAGGGCAAGAACTTTGTCTCCGATGACAAATTGCTTGAAAAAAGGTTTCTCAATGCTTGTGCAACTTGTGTACACTTTGACGGTTCTTAAAATAATCATTTTATATGTCTAGGGTTAAAAGAAAAGAAGTCTCAAAGACACATGTACGGATTGGAATCAAAAACAGAATTTAGAATCTGTTTTTCTTAAATCTCGACAGCTAGAGGTGTCGAGGTGCTGTCGAACAGCTGTCGAGCCTCGAGGCTGAACAGCTTCTTAAAACTCGATAGATGTAGCTGTCGAGCCAGGTGTCGAGTTTTAAAATATGGCACTTCTTAACTTGAATCTTGGACAATTTGCATGGCTTTAACACTTGATCTTGAAACCTTGTTTCTTGAAGTATTAAAATCATCCTAGAGCTACCCAAATACAAGCTGAGTGCGTTTTGTCAAAGGATAAGCCAATTATATAAAATAATGACATATGTTCAAAATAACTTGAAACACATATGTCCTAACAAAATCCTTCAAATATGATCTAACAAATCATCATATGATGGAACCTCACTTACACTTCTCATCAAGTCATCAAAAGAACACTATCTATGACCTAATAACCTTCAAAAACAATGGCGCAGATTTCATTCTAAATCAAAACCTAGCATAAAGTCTACAAGATCATAACCTACGTTCTGATACCATTAAAATTATCACGCCCCGAACCCAACGATAAAGATAGGTACGTGATAACTGCTGCACGCTTATAAAGTAAGCACCCTACAAGTGTGCAAGGCCTTCTTAACAATTAAAGAGTCATCCTCAAAGAAAATTTCATCAATAAATTTAAAAATGTCCTCAATAATGCAATTATCAAAAAAACTCCAAATAATAATCTTCCAACATCAAAATAAAAAATAACTAAATCCTTTAAATCTAAAGGTCCACACAATGGTAATCTTAAACATAAAAGTTCAAATCTTACTCTATTGATTTCCTAAACTTCACTCATGCGCACATCCCAGCGGAAGCCCAAACATATGCTACTCTTCTGATCAAAATCTGAAAGGAGAGAGAGAGGGGTGAGTTGACAACTCAATAAGTAATCAAAATCCTAATAAGTAAGTGTTCTCTTTCTTTCCTCTACTTATTCCATCCAACGAATCGGCTTTCTACTCGACCAAATAGTAAAATATCTGATTAGGATATGTGGAAAAGAAGCTCCTAACATATTTCAAGATGGCTTTCATTTCATATTCCAGGCTTGCAAGATCCGAATAGGATTGAAAGGCTATGAATGTCAAATGGTCCCATAAGCGCTTTCACCCACCCTTGAATAAGTAGTAAGGCATGGGCGCGTTGGAACAATCCTACTTTGAAAGCTCAACCTTGGGGGAATCAGTTTCGCCGGTCCAGTGACTTGGCATACAAAGGCGAGTAAGGTTCTTCTCTATATGGTGCACTCCCACTTCTTCATACCCGGAAAAAGTTTGAGCTGCACCAAAAGGACAGCTTTTTTCTGCCGAATGAAGGTCTTGTGTTGGCTAAGAAGCCAATGGTCCAACAGTTCCCACCAGCCAGGGAGGAATGATAGAATCCTAGTCCGACTCTTAACTCGTTTCCGATGTATTATCCTATGCGGATTTAGCTGATTTCACTTGCCTTTTTGATTGACTTTGTGCTGCGAGGTTGCCAATCACGACTTTCTGTGCATCTTCAGTTAGCCCTCATGCATAATAGAGGTAGCCCCCTCATTTTGCCTATGAATCCTACCGTTCATTCTGAAACTACCGATCACTAGCCCCGAGAACTCAAAGGTGCGTAGCTTGTTCCACAATGAAACGGTTCTGCAGGTATCCCCTCACCTAATACCCGCTACTCAGGGTTGAAAGTAGCACAATCGGTCCATGAGAGCGAACTAACAACACGAGGTGGTTCACCTGCTCGTTAGAGGGGGTTCCGCTACTGACCAATAGGTCGGGGGCTTAGCGACTGGCTTGTTTAAGCCAGGGGAGAAGCGAAGGAAAGAGCTCGAGTAAGTGTAGCCGCACTCCCCTTCTTGGCATGAATGCTTTACTTATTTTATGCATGATACTGCAAAAAATGGTTTAACGATGGAAAGGGAAACTCGAAATGTGTCCTGCTCCAAGGTCTTCGATATGCTTTAAGAGCTGTAAAAGCCTATATGCACTCTACTTTCCACAAGGTGTAAAGAAAGGACCAAGCTAGATTATCGAAAAGAGACAGTAAGTGGGCTGGAACTGAAGCTCGCTATGCCGCATTTTGGGATGCACGGGAAAGTTCAAAATAGGTGAGAAATTCTTGAAAAAGATTTTTTCCGAATGTGAGCCTCACCCGAGAAGGAAACTTCATTTTATGATCACTCTCTTCTATCATGCATCATGGCAAGGTGAGGTAACCCATTGTGAATCAACATTTGTGCTTCCAATCTGGTTATGCATTTTTTGGTCTAATTCGATAGGGCAAGGCTTTAGATGAGGCCTTTACTTAGAAGGGCAGAAGCCCCAACTGATCCACCATCTCCGTGGACGCTATGTTATCCGAACTCCTAACATCAATGATCATCTTTGCACTGGCCAATTCCGACATAGATTCAGAATACATCCTTCCATCTCCTCCTTCTTTCTTTTGACATTAGCTCATGTTGCCGCACAATCTAACGATAGTGAAACTATCTCCTCTCCTAAGCTTCAAAGCCCCTGCTATGTTTCCAACTTGAACTTACCTTTAGAGCTTCCCGAGATCTAGGCTTCACAACGTTCACTCTTCCATCTTCAGCTGGTTTATTCTGCACTCCCCTAGCAACATTCATGCATCTAAACATTGGGATAGTAACAATCAAAATGCCCCACTCCTCCACATTCATAATAGTTACTGGATCTCCTCTATGAATCCTTTTCTTATCTCCTTTGTAGCAAGCTCTGTCGACCTCATGCTCCAAACTGATGGTGTCACGACATTCTCCTTGACGCCACCCCAATGCTTTCTCCTTTTAAGAAGTTTTTAAAAAGGCTCACATTTTTTGGCTTCTGATTCCTATAAAGCAAACAACCCCTCCCCCTTGGTTGTGGCAACTTTCTACTCTTCCCAAGCTGTCTTGCCATATCTAAAATGGCTTCAAGCATCTGGCTTCACCGACCGCTGCCTCCTCTCTCATTCTCTGACACTTCCTAGTCTATAACGGACCTGATCTTCTCTTGATCCATCTGAATCACACCCTTGCTGATCCAATGGCTGAGAAAGAGCATTTTCGTCTGAGCACTGTTTCGCGTACAACTTCTTTTTCTGCTACACCCGGAACACTATACTCAGGGTTCCAAACCTCTTCGTGACGAAAAGAGCACTATTGAGGGAAATTCATACTCACTCTTGGTATTGATTCTGAGAAGACTTTTGCCTCACTAGTAAAGGTTACTTTTGTAGGGCTCTAATTGCAGTTGCCATGGTGAGAAAGTAGCCTTCGTTCGGGTGAGATATGGGGAATTATTTTCTGAGTTGAAAACCACATTAAGAGGTTTACATGCCACCTTTGCCAAGGCGATCAATTTCTTCACATCTAGTTAGTCGACTCAGGAAGGCATTGTATGGACTAAAACGAGCAAACTCCAGCTTGAAAGCAAGATTGACAGTGGACTTATAGCGTGGCCATAGATAGAAGATGTTGCAGAAAGGCTTCAAAAACTACATTTTAACCAATCTTCATCCTAGTTTTGAAATCAATCTTTAGGTTGAACAAGGATTGGCAAATCACCTCTTAGAAAGGGAGGGACAAAGAAGCACCATCCATCCAAAAGGCAGGGTAGAGTCTCAGACAAAGGCCTGCCATCCACTAGCATTATGGTTTGGAATCGATTCTTTATCAATGGCCCACCCTTTCTTTGAACCGTGTCGATGATCGAACGTAAAGATATAAACTAAGTGCTATTTGATGAGTAATTAAGAAGAAGGGAAAGGGATTTGAAAATAATTAAGTAATGAAAGAGGAAGTCATTACTAGTAGTAATGACTTTTCATGATCCATTGGTTCATATAGAATCCATGGCCTAGGTGTATCAAAAAAAAAAAAAATCTTTTTGCTAAGCGTATATAACAAAATGCATTCAGCTTTCTAGTCTCCTGAAACCCCTGCAAAGAATTGCAGATATAATTAGTACATCCTAAATCTACACACCAAGAATCCGTGGGATTCTGTACCAAACATATTTCAAAAAGAAAGGAACTTTTCATACCCTTATTCTTGGCAGCTTTGAACTTTGGACAATTCCTCTTCCAATGTCCTTTCTCACCCCAATGGAAACATTTTCCTTTAGTTTTCTTTCCTTTGTCAGCAACTCCGAAGGCAATTTGTTTACCCTTTTTGTTTAGTGAAGTCCTTTTTCTTCTTCTTCTTCTTCTTCTTCTTCTTCTTCTTCTTCTTCTTCTTCTTCTTCTTCTTTTTACCCTTGCCTTTCAACTTAGGTTGAGAAGTAGAAGCTTCACCCACATTCGCTTCAACACTAGAAGTACCAAGGATGCCTTCCGTCACCACTAACTCATTCATTAATTCAGACAAAGAATAAATCTTTTTGTTCATATTATAATTAAGTCTAAATTCTTTGAATGATTCTGGTAGTGACTGAAGTGTCATATCCACTTGGGATTCTCCATCAATATCAACACCTAAAACTTCTAATATGTTCAGATTAGAGATCATTGTAAGACAATGCTCTCTCACTGAACTACCTTCAGCAATTTTCGTATTATAAATTTGTCTTATGTTTCTTGCCTTGCTGAACGGCCTTGCTCACTAAACATCTCCTTCAGGTTTAACATAATGTCCGAAGCTAGTTCTACATCCTGCATTTGATGATGTAGATCATTTGAGATGGATGCTAGGATATAACACTTGGTCATTTCATTAGATTTCTGCCAATGATCATATCATTGTTTTTCCTCAAAAGGCGCACCTAATGAAGGAAAGCTAGGACATGGTTGAGTAAGTACATATTTGTGCTCTTCAACAATTAAAACAATGTCCAAATTTCTTTTCCAGTCAACATAGTTGGATCCAGTCAGTTTGTTTTGATTAAGAATAGAAACAAACGGGCTAAATGATGCCATGTTCAAATCTAAAAATAATAAACATAAATATAATAAGTAAACTGGACATTATCAATTTAGCATATAAGCATATAATATGGAGCCTTAATAAAACCATAAAATAATATATGCAACGACAACCCAATCCCATGTTTAAAATTCCTTGGAAGCAAGTAAATTATTAACACTATAATTGATTAAGAACTATTCTCATTATTAGTGCTATCATGATAACTCTTATCAAACACTAATAATATGCCGTTTTATCTTTCGCCTCTAAGTAATAATGACATAGCTCCGAAGGGAGGTTAACGTTAAACTTAGTCTAGTGTACACCATTGACTAAATTCTATGTGAGTCATTAAGTAACTCCATGGTAGCATGGTCATTCTTAATGTAAAAACACATATTATCCATCATTAAGAAGTTTAATCTGTAGTACCATGAATTAAACACCATTCGAAGGGAGCAAGGCATATACGCCAAGGCGAGGTGCTTAATCATTCTACTATAAACCGTCAATGGAGGCAGTGAGATCCAACCCTTGTATCTCTCTCCCACTAGATGTTTTAAATTAAATGTTTTTAATTCTAAAACATGCATAATCTAATTACACATTGCCTTGCTCTTTATATAGGTAAAAAACACTTACAGAAAAATTTGAATCCTCAACCCTTGATCGATCAAGAATGTACCTCGATCGATTGAGAAAAGTTCCACTTGCTCGATCAAACCTCGACAGATACTCGATCGATCGAGAAAAATTCCACGAAGCTTGATCAATGCTCGACAGATCCTCGATCGATCGAGAAAAATTCTGCCAGCTCGATCGATGCTCGACAAATTCTCAATCGATCGAGAGTCGTGAATTTCGAATTTTCCAGAATTTTTCTAAGATAGTTTTTTAACATTTTCATGAACAAAACAATCATCGTATGAACATAATGGACAGAAATTGATATCAAAACTGAATTTCATTGATGCTATAGCCTTAAAGTTCAATTTAATATACTTAAACTAATTTCTAACAACATGAAACTATTGTTACTAATTCCAAAACTCTAAACATGTTAAACAGATACGAAAATGAAGACTGCTCTGATACCATTTGATGGATAAATAGGTGTTTGTATCATATACAAAACATACGCAGCGGAAAAATAACAGATCTACTGCATTCATAAGTGTTAACATGCACTATCTAAGTTTCAGAATTTAAGAACAAGAGAGTGTACCTTGAAGCGGTGAATTTCAAAATCAAAAATTAGAAGCACTTGGGAACACTTTCAATCTTCACTCCAATACTATTAATGCCCAAAAAGTGTGGTCTCTCAATTAGTTTTCAAAGGAAGAATGTCAAAGTGTCTAACACTTCTTACACACCACTTCACAATAGTGTTATATTGCTCATACACCAAAATTTTGTTTGTTTCTCCCTTTGTATCTAATTGATTATCTAATTGGGCTGGGCTTTTGGGCCTTTTCAATTGGGTTTAAGTGTGTGGCTTGGAATGGGACTAAAAGGGACCAATAAGATACTAGTTACAATGGGCCTTAGGTTTTTCTGTCAACTCTTGACAAGTTCAAAGTTACCATTAACTATATTTAATACCATTATATAAATATAGTTGCACTCTAGGTCTTATTTATAAATAATATCCCAAGACTTTATTGTACATGCAACCCCTTCATAAAATATTCATAGTAATACAAAGTCATGAATATAGACGGCCACTTTGATGATTACTACATGTTAATTCCTTGAGTACCTGGTTTAATCCTTTAAAGTTATTCATCATATATTTATGAAATCCAATTCCATAAATATATACTTTAGTAACTCCTTACTAAAGTGATTAGGCCTAACTCTCTGAATAACCAAACCTATTAAACTTATCTCGATAAGAGACTATGAATTCCATCTTGAGAATATATGTTCCATCAACACTAAATGTGGTTGCCCAACATACTGAGGTTTTGACCGTAACTTTAGATCTCACTCCTGATAGCAACCTACACTTCATGATCAGGTCCATTATTCTCTCAAGATTAAGAGTTCATGCAAATATAAGTTGTGAGTTTACTATTCATTTGACAGTCGTTAGAAAAATAATAAATCTTGCAGCAGCCAGTTCAATATGTTTTAACTCTTAAAATATATCAACATACCAACTAGAAATCTCTATTTCCATGATTAAGAGAAATCATCTTAGTTGATATATTATAGTCTTTGCAAATGAAATGCCCAATTTCATCACCGACTACAAACTAAAATTCTGAGTTTACAAAGAACTTGTGATTTATATCTTCCGTGACTTTTCGCATAAATCATATACTATGCATCTTATGGACTATATCATAATGTCACAATACTCATGTTACCATTATTTTTAGATAATAATAAAACAAACAACTTTATTAACCACAACCTTAAGTCATACATAGCATCATACAATAGGATTTAAGGGCACTAATCCCAACAATCTCCCACTTGCCCTAAAGACTATTGTGCACTAATCTAACTCTCATTCCCTCCAAATGTGACTCGAAAGTCCTTTAAGGCAAGGCCTTGGTAAAGGAATCTGCTAGATTATTTGCAGTTTCAATCTTTGCTACCACTACATCTCCACGAGCAACAATGTCTCGAATGATG
Source organism: Castanopsis chinensis (assembly GCA_032878915.1). Lineage (NCBI taxonomy): Eukaryota > Viridiplantae > Streptophyta > Magnoliopsida > Fagales > Fagaceae > Castanopsis > Castanopsis chinensis. The sequence goes on along the minus strand of JAVQMG010000109.1, from coordinate 21,577,420 downwards.
TGGTACTTCCTCTCAATGTGCTTTCCTTTCGTATGATTCCTTGGATCCTTGGATTGTGCAACCACTCCACTATTATCGCAAAATAATGTGATAGGAACTTGTTTCATTCTCACAACACCAAGATCAGAAAGGAATTTCTTGAACCAAACAGCCTCCTTTGCTACTTCACAAGCAGCAACATATTCAACTTCCATGGTGGAGTCTACAATACAAGATTGCTTAACACTCCTCCAACTTATGGCTCCACCTCCCAAGGAGAAAACACATCCTGAAGTGGATTTTTTGAAATCTAGATCTGACTGATAATTTGAATCTGTATAACCAATGGGAATCAAATCCTCACAACGATAAACAAGCATATAATTTCTCGTTCTCCTTAGATACTTAAGAATATGCTTTACCAGTTGCCAATGTTTTGGTCCTGGATTTGATTGATATCAGCTGACCATGCCAACTGAATAACAAATATCCAATCTAGTACAAAGCATGGCATACATAAGACTTCCTACTGCAGAAGCATAAGAAACTTATCTCATCATATTTTCTTCCTCTTGAGTCTTAGACCTTTGGTCATCAAACAAAGGAACTCTATGTCTGAAAGGAAGTAATCATTTCTTGGAGTTTTGCATGCTACACCATTCTAGAACCTTATCTATATATCCAGCTTGAGATAAACCTAACATCTTATTCTTACGATCTCGCCAAAGCTTAATCCCTAGAATAAAGTTTGCCTCACCCAAGTCCTTCATATCAAATTGGCTAAACAACCAAACCCTTACTGATGACATTAGCCCTACATCATTTCCAATGAGTAAAATATCATCAACATAAAGCACTAGGAATATTACTACTTTGTCTTGATGTCTTTTGTACACATATGGTTCATCAAGATTTTGTTCAAAACCAAATAACTTGATTGAATAATCAAATCTGACCTAGATGCTTGCTTAAGTCCATAAATGGACCTTTTCAACTTGCATACCATATACTCTTGGTTCTTTGCTATAAAACCTCCCGGTTGCATCATATAGATATCTTTCTCAAGATTTCCATTAAGAAATGCAGTCTTGACATCCATTTTCCAAATCTCATAATCATAATGAGCAGCAATGGATAAGAGAATTCTGATAGATTTAAGCAAGGCTACTGGCGAAAGAGCTTCATCATAGCCAATGCCTTCTTTTTGTGTATACCCTTTCGCCACTAGACTTGCTTTAAAGGTTTCAACCTTTCGATCTATCCCTCTCTTCCTCTTGTAAACCCATTTGCAACCAACAAGTTTAATGTCATTAGGCGCCTCTACAAGATCCCAAACTTAATTGGAATACATGGAATCTAATTCAAATTTCATGGCATTAACCCAATGATGTGCATCTATATCATTTATTGCCTTTTCATAAGTGTAGGGATCTGATTCAGACTTTTTTGAGATAGCTTCATAAGTTTCTCCCAAACCTATAAATCTCACAGGAGGTTGAACATTTCTTCCACTACGACGAGATACCTGTATACTAGACATCTCACGAATAGTATCTTGTGGTGTATCTAATACCCATATATATAGAGTCAAAAGAGATATAGAGTCCGAAGGGGAGAGGGGTTTTCTTCGAGGCTCAAGAGATGGAATAGATAGGGCCCCACAAGTTTTTAATTCACCGCTGGGGAATTCACATGAATGGGAACAAGGAATTCTCAATGAAAAAAGTGCTTTCTGAACCAAATGTGAAAGTCGTTTTCCATCAAACGACTGTTCCCGTAACTCCACTCTCAACTTGGATTATATATCCAAAAAGGTTCCCTCTCAGCTATTCCACACACTGTCTAGTAGAGGCATGGTTATCTGAAGTGGATTCTCTATTTTCTAGTAGATGTCAAACCCGTTGCCCCATTGACTAAGAATGGGGCAGGCGCAATAGCTACATGGACCCCTTCCTTTCTATTGTTGCCAGCGCTTTCCCGAGCTGAATCAGAATTCTTTGTTAGAAAATAAGGGCTGGCAAAGCCCAAAGGCTACTATCCTAATAGGCCAACAGGGAGAACGAGGAGAGAGCTCAGCAATCATACCACCGCAGTCGAAAAAGCATGTTCCCTTCAGATAACACGCACCACAGGCCATCCTCGGCCTTCTTCATTTTTGATGAAAAACAAATCAAATCTTGATCTCCGAAAGTGTTTTCCTTCCCTCGCCACATCCCCTCCCTTCGTCGAGCCTTTCCTTTAATGGTTGGGAGAAGGATTCCCTTTTTTGAACTTAGCAGGCATTCTTTCCAGCTTTATTCAAATAAGGGGGTGGGTTTGGTTTAAACATAGGCTCAAACATGATTTGAAGGTTACACCATGAGTTCAATACAAAATCTGGAAAGTTGTAGGGATGACAAAAAGAGGGCGCTTTTCTGTTTTGCACTAAAAAAACAAAGGACCTAAGCAAAGATGCTCTTCTCTTAGGTTTCTTCCTCTTGAGCCAGGCCCGCATTAGAGGGGAAGATTAGCAAAGTGATAAAAGATAGAGGAAGGGGGAGCAGCATCTTATTCTCTTCGCGAGAACTTCCAGATAGAAGAAGCATTCCGAATGGGCTCTGCCTTCATTTTGTTGGCAAAAATGATCCAATCCATTCAAGGCTTCGAGGAACCAAAAAACGAAGTCTTTCGACTTGATTCTTAGATAGAATCAATGATAGCTAGACAAAAGATATATAAACAAGATATCTTTTTTCTCTCTAAAAAAAGAGGAATAGAATAGACATCCATTTAGATGTCTATGTAATCCTTTATCATCTCCCGATTCTTTTTTATATCGTTATATCCGCTCTCTCAAAAAAAATGGAGAGAGAAAGATCAGATGGATCCTATCCCCTATATCAAACTCTAAATCCTATCTATTGATAGAAAGATCTTCATCAAATACCAAGCTTTGCCTTTTTTTTAAGAATTCCTCATATCCAAGATAGCTTACCACAAGCACTGCCCCCCTCCCCATACGACTAGTTGGGGGGCTGTTAGCCTTTTGAATCAAACAAAGTAAGTAGTAGGAGCTTCATAGCTACTTTTATTCTGAAGAACCAACCTATGGAACGCACCTTTTTTGGTACTTTAGTAGGGCGAGCTCTTTGATAGTGACTTCTTTCGTTTGGTAGGGTGACGAAAGGCTACTTCAATCTAGGAAACAGCCGAAAACTCGAAAGGGTTGCCTTTTGAAGTGTTCACCGGTAACCAAAGCATCACAACATAATCAAAAGGAAGGAGTGACGCTAACTGAATCCAATCCATAAACCCGAAACTAAAGAAAGCGTGTTCCTTTTCGTCAAGTAGGTAAAGTAGGCATACAAACCACTTTTGCTTTGCCTTAGACTCTATTGGAACAAAGCAAAGAAGGAGGTAGAATGGAGAAAAGAAAGGGGCAGGGGCAGTCTTTCTTAGCGCGAAAGTTGCTGGTTCGGGGGTAGGCTACGGTTCTAAAGGTCCTCGAAATTCCAGGCAGTTTTTCTTTTGGGCGACTGTTCACCATTGAATCTTGCCAATACAACCCCCTATAGTTTTTATTACCAAGATATCTTTCTTTTATTGTTCCCAGGGATTTTTTGGGTAATCAACTGCCATGCTGCAGATAATCAAATCTAAACTAAACCTTGTCCCTCTTCTTTCTTTCCTCACGGGTAGGAAGCACACCAGCAGTGTGCGTTGTGTGATTTTCTATGTTTTTTGCACTTGACTAGGTGGACAATTGATCGGAAGAGAACTTCAATTCACCCAACCAGCAAGCAGGCGGTGTGCTTATCTTATGTGACAACACTCCAGAGTGAGTGACTTTTCTAGGTGGGTAACTATATGACAACACTCTAGAGAAAGCAGCGCTTTTGTGTAACATGTAATGGTCTCAATGCCCTTACGAGGTAGTGATGAGTTTCACGCGCTCTAAGCCCAACCCGAGCGTGGTTAGGAAGATTGGCCGCAATCTGAGCGATACCACCCACCCTACCCTACCACCTATAAGCAGACGTCCATCCTACAACTGCCCAAAAAGGAACTATAGTGATCTTGAATAGGGATCCTACAACGATAAATAGAATCCCAATAAAAATACCACTAGATCGAGCACTAATGATTTCGTATCTAGTCGAAATCTTGGCTAATTGATCGAGGTGGGTAGCTCCAATAGACTCATAGATCCTGGAACAAGTAGGGTGGGTAGGCCCAACCACCACACTACACGTATAGATGCGAACCCCCCTCGTTACAGTACATGCAACTCTCACCGCATACAACTCGTACAAAGACTCCTAAATCCATCCAGAGCCCTTTCTTTCACCTCTCCTCTGCAATTCTCGATCAAACATGCATTCCCCAGGTGCTATGAAATGGGAGGTCTTTCCTTCACCTATCGTATGTATCAGCTTGGCTTCATCTAAAACCAAGGAGGCATTCTGACGAGTGTGTGCGTGTAGGAAGGCCGACCACTACATAAGCTAAAAGACTACGACTATGACTACAAGCTAAGCTAGAAGTGACTCGCTTCTATTCTCATTGGGATTGGATATAGATAGGGAATCTATAGATCATAGTAGTTCGCGAACCTCTCTAACTAACATACGACACAATTTCACTTCATAGCAAGGCTAAACAAAGAAAAAGCTTCGCTTTGTAGGCCTTCCTACGCTGACGAATGCCTCCTTTCTCTTCTCTGAAGTCTACAACAAACAAGTGGGAGAGGCAGGATTCGAACCTACATAGAAAAACTTCAACAGATTTACAGTCTGCCGCTTTTGACCACTCAACCACTCTCCCCTTCCTGGGCCGAGGCCCCCCTCAATGGGTTCTAAGAAGAAGGTCGGTGTCTTGAATCAATCAAAAAGCTTATTGATTTGATTGAAGAGAACTAATACCATTTATTAGCTTAGCCAACATTCCGGGAGAATCTAGTAATATATTAAGTTCATAAAAATCTCTGTAAAGCAAAGGGCAAAGCTTCTACAACAGCTTCCTCCTCATGTAGCCATCGGCCTTCCCTAGCCCCCCCCCCCCCCTCCCTTCATCATTTCTAGCTAATAAGCATCTTTTGGTGGAGGAAAGGAGGCGACTAGTCGCTTCTGGCAAAGTTGCGAGCTTACCCTTCTCAAGCCTACTTAAATAGCTTATGCTTACCAAGCCTAGTCTACAAAAATAGGGCTATAACAAGCAAACTTTCCCCTTTTTTTGTTATGGGTCGCGCCTCACCACAGGCACTGAATGAATGAAATGAGTGGAGACTTTCCTTCTGGCTAATAAAGATACTACTCCAGTCTTCTCATTCATTCCCAGTGGATCCTTCTTCTCCCTATATGATAGTAAGCCCCTCCCCGGCCGGAGAGCCCCTAGAACAAGGGGGCAGCGGTCAACTATTTACTCTCAAGATTCATTTTGATCAATCGATCCCTACATCCTATCAGTTTACTAAGTATACTCACTCTGCCAAGGCGCAACAAAGGTTGGAACTATTCTTGCCAAAAAATAAGGACCTACTTCTCATCCTAGGAGTTAGAAAGTATAAGAGAGTACCCTCTCTATCTGTCTCTCCAAGTTTCTACTACTAAGTAGCACTTCTGCTATTCAATCATGGAAATCAATTCCAATCAAGCTAAAAAGCCCTTTTTCTTATTAGTAAGCTAGTAACCTGCAATTGGACTTGTTTTGTAATGACAATCTCTATTTGTATTGCACGACTCCTAGTACGTGACTAATCAAAAAATGCGCAGATCCCAATACGTGACTTTATCACCAACTTGAGAAGGATGTTGGCTACAAAGTTCTTCTGTTTATCAACCGATAAAGATCACGAAGTTGCTTGGTCAAAAAACCCTACAGTTTACAAACACAGCAGCTTCTTCAAGAACTAGGCCGAACTAGGTTTTTGGTCGTACTTGAGGAATTATGCTCTTGTATAATTATGCTCTTGATTGTGCAACCTGATACGACCCTTAAAATAATCCTTATATATGTTTAGAGTTATAAGAAAAGAAAGCCCAAACACATACTCATGAATTGGATGAAAAACAGTCATGAAAAATTAGGTTTCATAAACCTCGATAAATAGCCATCTATCGAGCTAGCTATCGAGCCATGGGCTTCAGTAGCTTTTAAACATCGATAGATATTAGCTGTCGAGATAGCTATCAAAATTTATTAGCTGTTGAGATAGCTATCAAAATTTAAAATCCAACACTCTCTCACTTGATTCTTAGAAAGACTTGCATGGCTTTAACACTAGAACTTGAAATCTTGTTTCTTGAAGTAAAGTAGGTTTTGTCAAATGATTAGCCAATACATAAAATATTGACATATGGTCCTAACATCAAATCACATATATCCTACCAATTTCCCCCTTTGGCAATCCGTGACAAAACCACAACAAACAAATGAATATATAAGAAAAGTCATAAATCATTCAACTCATATTCACTTGTTGAATACAATAAAATATTTCCTAACACAAACTCTTGAAAAACTTTGCAAAAAAAGAGTTCATGGCAAGGAAGACTTTGACAACCTATATTTCTGAAATACTTAAACAAAACTCATCAAGGCATCTTTGTGTGAAACAAAAACGAAAGATTGCATACAAGAAATAAGAAACATGTGTATAAAGAGAGAAAAGAAACAAAACATGTAAAAATAGGTGAAAGAACTGCAATAATAACCTCGTATGTATATATATCAACAAGTACAAGATTTGCTATCACAATATGATCACAAGATCTAAAGTACATGAACAAAGTATCTAAAATAGAAAGAAAATAAAAGAAGATACATCAAAATCCTCACTACATCCCTCAAAACTATGAACACTCAAGAACACTCCCCCTATCTCCTAAATTATCCCTCCCCCTATGAGTATGATTGCTCTCATCTCAAAACTACTACTCCTTTTTGTCACGGCTGACAAAGGCGTAAGTACTTCAAGTAGACATCTCATCATTACTAGGTGAGCCAGCATCATCATCCTCATCAACGTCATCACTGTTGGAGCCATCGTCACTCTCATCCTCGGATACCAGTGGAGATGGAGAGGAAGCAACCGTGAAACCACCCATGACAGCCTGTCGTCGTGCAATACAACCTACACGGGTGTTCACCTGACATAACTCATCACTAAGTTTGTCAAGGAGAGCATCCAAATGTTGGAAAATCACGTGTTTGTATCTCATACAAAAATGTGCAGTAGAAAATTTAACGGATCTACTTCATACACAATCGATAACATGCACTATGTAAGTTTTAGAATCTAAGAACAAGATAGCGTACCTTGAAGCGGTGAAATTCAAAACCGAAAATCAAAAGCACTTGGAAAGACTATCAATCTTCACTCTAATTCCACTTAATGCCCAAGAAGTGTGATCTCTCAATCAGTTTTCAAGGAGAGAATAGAAGAGTGTCCAACACTCACATACAAACAATTTCATCCTTGTATGTTCTTCATGAAATCATTCGTGAAAATGACTTATGAAAAACCTCTTCTTTTAGAAATTCTGTATGTTTCTCTCCTTATATATATAATTGATTATTTAATTGGGTTAGCCTTTTGGGTCATTCCAATTGAGCTCTTGTATGTAGCTTGAAATGGGACTAAAAGAGACTAATAAGACACTAGCTCCAATAGGCCTTGGACTTTTCTGTCAACTCTTGACAAGTCCAAAGTTACTATTAATTATACTCAATACCACTATATGAATATAATTGCACTCTAAGCCTTATTAATAAATTATATCCCAAGACTTTATTATACATGCAACCACTTCATTAAAATATTCGTAGTAATACAAAGTTATGAATACAGACTGCCACTTCGAAGATTACTACATCTTAATTCTTGAGTACCCAGTTTAATCTTTTATGTTATTCATCATATATTTATAAAATCCAATTTCATAAATATATATTTTAGTAACTCCTTACTAAAATGGTTAGGCCTAACTCTTTAAATAATCAAACTCATTAAACTTATCTCAATGGAATATTTTATATCTCCATTAAGAGATTATGAATTTCATCTTGAGAATATACGTTTCATCAACACTAAATGCAGCTGCCCAACATACTGAGGTTTTTGATGGAATCACACAGCGCAGCGAAAGAAAAACTAATATAACGGATCTACTTCATACATAAAAGTTAACATGTACTATTTAAGTTTCAGAATATAAGATCAAGAGAGTGTACCTTGAAGCGGTGAATTTCAAAAACTTGAAGAACGGAAGCACTTGGGAATACTTTCAATCTTCACTCCAATTCTACTAACGCCCAAGATGTGTGGTCTCTCAATCAGTTCCAAAGGGAGAATGTCAAAGAGTGTCTAACACTTTTAACACCACTTCACAAGAGTGTTCATACAATTTCCTATGAAATCTCTACAGAAAAATTATGTGTGTTTCTCTCTTTGTATCTAACTGATTATCTAATTGGGCTGGCCTTTTGGGCCTTTCCAATTGGACTTAGGTGTGTGGCTTGGAGTGGGACCAAAAGGGACCAATAAGACACTAGCTCCAATGGGCCTTGGGCTTTTCCGTCAACTCTTGACAAGTCCAAAGTTACCATTAACTATATTTAATACCACTATATAAATATAGTTGCACCCTAGGCCTTATTAATAAATTATATCTCAAGACTTTATTATACATGCAACCCCTTCATAAAATATTCATAGCAACACAAAGTCATGAAAGCAGACTGCCACTTTGTTTATTACTACATCTTAATTCCTTGAGTACGCGGTTTAATTCTTTAAGTTATTCATCATATATTTATAAAATCCAATTCCATAAATATATACTTTAGTAACTCCTTACTAAAGTGGTTAGGCCCAACTCTCTGAATAACAAACTCATTAAACTTATCTCAAGGGAATATTTTGCACCTCCGTTAAGAGACTATGAATTCCATCTTGAGAATATATGTTCCATCAACACTAAATGTGGTTGTCCAACATACTGAGATTTTGACCGTTACTATAGATCTCACTCTTGATATATCAAAGCAACCTACACTTCATGATCAGGTCCATTATCCTCTCAGGATTAAAAGTTCATGCAAATATAAGTCATGAGTTTATTATTCATTTGATAGTCGTTAGGAGAATAATAACTCTCACACCAGTCCAGTTCAATATGTCTTAACTCTTAAAACATATCAACATATCAATTAGAAATCTCAATTTCCATGATCAAGACAAATCATCTTAGTTGATATGTTATAGTCTTTGCAGATGAAATGCCCAATTTTATCACCGACTACGAACTATAATTCTGAGTTTACAAAGAACTTGTGATTTATATCTTCTGTGACTAAATCACATAAATCACATACTATGCATCTCATGGACTATATGATAATGTCCCAATATTCATGTTACCAATATTTTCAAATAATAATACAACTTTATTAACCAAAACATTAAGTCATACATAATGTCTAACATAATAAAATACATAGCATCATACAATAGGATTTAAGGACACATATCCCAACAGTTTTGACCGTAACTAATAGATCCCACTCCTGATATATCAAAAGCAACCTACATCTCATGATCAGGTCAATTATTCTCTCAGGATTTAGAGTTAATGTAAATAGAAATCGTGAGATTTGTTATTCATTTGACAGTCGTTAGGAGAATAATAAATATCACAGTTGTCTAGTTTAATATGTCTTAACTCTTAAAACATATCAACATACCAACTAGAAGTCTCCACTTCCATGATTAAGACAAATCATCTTAGTTGATATGTTATAGTCTTCGCAGATGAAACGCCTAATTTCATCACCGACTACGAACTACATTTTGAATTTACAAGGAACTTATGATTTACATCTTCTATGACTAAATCACGTACAATGCATCTCATGGACTAAGATAATGTCCCATTAGTTCATTTATAGATAGTCTCATATAATTAAACAATTTAATTATTTATGACATGTCAATAAATTGGATTTTAGGGCATAAACCCAAACACCATACGCACCAGCTGTGCCATGATGGCCTCAAGAGTCACTCCACCCGCTAAAGACGAAGGAGTGGAGGTGGATGGAGTGGTAGAAACTAGAGGAGCAGCCGTCTCAGTCTGAGTCCGCCTCAAGCGAAGTTATGCAAAACTCCGCTTAACGGTAGCGACATCAATGGCACACATGAAAGTAAAGTGGAGAGACTCAAGATAGGAGACAGAAAAATGGCGAAGGAGCCACGTGATAGCCGAAGAGAAAATGAGCTTATCACGGGTCATCGTATCCTTATAGACATCTATAAAAGAGAGTATGAAGTGAGAGGGGAAATCAATGGTAAGATCCTCAATGAAGGATAACAAAAATCAGCACGAGATTCTGTGATAGTGTTATAGTGAGAAAGAGGATGGAGAACAAAGGTCATAACCATGTTAAGAAATCTAGGACCTTTAGCAAACGCCGAACAACGAGTGTACTAACGATCACCCCAAGAAGAATGTGTCTCACAAAACGAGACAAGAGTTCGTCTTTGGACATTGTTCTCAGACGCTCATAACTAAGATAGTCAAGATGCGCTACCTTAGGAACATGTAGTACCTCGGATACAATACCCAGAGTAACTACCATGCGTATACCTTGGACGAGAGTGACAAACTGGGGTATAGAAGGGTCAAATCTGTGCATGTTGGAGTAAAACTCCTGAATGATCACGGAAGGACAAACCCTTACTATGAATGACCGTGGGTAGATCAATGTCAGAGAAATCGGACAGAATGACTTGGCATTCCGAATGAATGCCTCGTCATGAAAAGTTCTCAAAGAAGTCCGATTTGGCCTTCTCATCATGGAACCGTACGTTAAACAGAGTGGGGTCAGAAGGAGAAGAAGATGAAAATGCCCCGAAACGAAGAGGGTTTTGAGATTGAACAGATTTATGTTTAGGTGCCATGATGTAACTAACGTAAGAGGGAATGAATGAGAGAAAGAGAGAGACAATCAAAAAAGTACCAAGCAACACATATATCAAAATATATAAAATTTGATAATAGCTTAATTTTGCATATTTATATCATTATTAGAAAAACACTATCATACTTATTTTGAGTTAATTCATGTATTTTATAGTTGATTTTGGAATAATACTAAATAATCAATTTTGTGCTTAATTGAATTTTAATGTGTGAATTTGTCTTTTGTAGAATAATGAAATTAAATAAGTGGATTTGTGCAAAGAAGAAAGCTAATGGACTTTAATTTTGCAAGGGCCATGATAAAGTCAAAGAAGACCAACCCAATTAAATTCAAGTCCAATTGGAACAAGGAATCAAAGAAAATTTGCACCTAATCCAAGCCTAATTCAAATTAGGATTCCAACTTGCGCATCATTAGTATTTGGAGCATAACTTTCAACTCAAATGTCCAATCGAGATGATTCAAGTTGAGCTGGAATGCTAACTTAAAGGCCTACAACTTTGTGGTTTACTAAATGTCCGAATTATGAAGTTAAATGGGCCAAAAATGTCGGTTAAGTGAAGCCTAAAAACCTGGGACTTTCTCCAAAAGGGAATTCAACTTGTAATAGGATTCATTGACCTATTTAAAGGTTCTTTAGGGCAAAATTGAGGAGGGAGCTACTGTAGAACATAATTTAGATTTTCTTAAAATTTCTTTCAGTTTTTAGAATTTTATTTGTGTTATGGCTTGCTAGAAGCCTTGCTAAGGTAAGAGGTGAGACCCAACCGTTTATTGGTATGTTCTTAACAATTATTTATTGGTTTTAATGCTTATATTTTTATGTTTTTTATTGTTTTACTCATCTATAAAGTGTTTAGTTCTGTATAATCTTTTGATTTATCGTAAAATCCGAGCACATTAAATGCTTAATATTCCCTGCAAACTAATTCACTAGTTTTGTTTTACCTAAAATCAATCAATTGCATGAAACTACCTTAGACAATTAATTCTTTAGTTTTTATTGTTAAATTATCTGACTAAGATCATCCTTCATATGAATTTTAGTCGAGATATAAAATAAATATTATTAAAGCTACCAATAGATGTGTTGTGTGTGAATCCCTAAATCTTAGCGCTTTAATATATTGTTATTTTTTCTCAATTTAAATTACCTTTACTAACCTATCAAAAATCTCTTCAGTTAAACTTCATTATTTTAGTTTTATTCTATTATGGTTTGCTAATCAATTCCCTTTTCCTTGTGGATTCAACCTAGGACTTTCTCGAGTTATTACTTCACGACAATCCTGCACTTGAAAGCATTATTTAAGTTGCAGCAAGTTTTTGGCGCCGTTGCCGGGGAATTAGAAAGATCCAAGATCTAATATGGAATAGCTGAGTTCAAGGATAGCTAGCCTCCAAGAAGTTTGGGGAATAAGGAAGAGAATAAGAGAGTAACTGGTTTCTTATTACTTGATTCACTACCAATCTATCAACTTTCTATTACAAGTGAAATGAACAACTTATCATACAACATAAGCACTAGTAAACATCTAGCTTTAAAAATGAACTGTATTAAATTCACCAAACAATCACCTCTCCCATATCCTACATACCCTTACAAGCTTTCTGCATTGAGTATGACCTATTTAATAACATATTGGATCCAGTTAAATATGCTTGCTTCTAGGTGCAAGTTTTAAATCGGTATTAAAGCAAATGAGATGCTCTAACAACAATTTCCAAGTGATCCAATCCATCACTGTGCTCATCCATGTATGGTTTCAGCCAAAAAATAAAGTGCTTGTTTCAAATTCGTGTTTTATAACGTATCTGCTGTTGCAAATGAAATTGTAGGACTCTGAATTTTTCACATGTGAAGAACTTTTCAATCTTCAATCCCATAGAACATCTGATTTTCTATAAACACTAGATATCCATACCTTCTCATGCCACACAATTGAGGAAATCATCACCCAAATAAATTCAATCCAACTGTGAATTAGGGCTGTGCACTTCTACAAAGAATAAAAGATCATCTTTGTATTCCTATAGGCACCTTCTTAGAATTCCATGAAAGGACAGAGTGGACTTCATAAGATCGCAAAACAAAGTACACTACAAGGAATTAATATTGTGAAAGATGATGCCAACGACAAGACATCCATTGTAAGAATCAATAGTTTCTTAAAAAAACATGCCTGAGCAAGTGCCACGCACCAACTTTTATTATGTGCTTCCCCATCATGTGATCAATCATAGACGATGGTTGTATCAACTATCAAGTGTATGCTGTGTCTTTTTCAATGTCACATTAGGTGACCCCCCAAGGCTTTGCAAAATTTTCACTGTTTGAGAACTTGGACGTGTATGTACTTGAAGCAAGGAATGAGTAAAAAGGCAACAGAGTTGAGACCCACAGTGACCTGAAATATAATTTATTTTCCCATTTGCTTGTAATCTTGAAAGCTGTACAAGCGATTGCACAAGGAAATTATGATCCATATGTGATATCAAGAAGCAATTGAAGAGGCCACATGCCCTAGACGAATCCTGGTAGGTAAAGGCCTTGCAACAAGCCCATCTGTGACCCAACCCATTGACTCCCCATCCCTTTTAACATGATTGAACTCCCTTTGCACATACTCTAGAGATATTTGCAGCCTCCCTCCATATCTGCAATCATTAGAAACACTTCTTGCTTCAAATGCAGCATTTTTCTCCAACCAGTACAGATAATTGACATGGAACAATGCCTTGAGCATGTCATGAGGTGAGGAACTTTCTCTTAGCACCACCTGATCCATCCCAATATTTCAATTACAACCCAAAAAGAAATAGTAAATAGTAATAGATAGTTTGCCATCGTGTAGCCCAAATCATGCATCACAAATAAGGGCAACAGACTCCAAAGTTTGTTTACTGTCTTCTATTCATTCATATATGCACATAAGGGAAACCAAAAGTCAATGCTACCATTGGCCTGTATTAATCTTTTTACTCTCAGTTTTTGTTTTTGTTTTTTTTTCCCCCCCTTAAACAATTGGTTTATCTTAATGGAATTTATCAGGTGTCAAAAAAAGTTCCTTTTTTTTAATACTTCTGAATACTCATTTCAATTCTTGAATTATTAGGCTATCCTTGAGAGCAAGCATGCAAATATATATATGGTTTTAGACATTTAGAAAGTGAAATGGTATGTCAAAGAAAAATCCATAAGGACTGAGTAGTAATTTGCCCCTAAACCCCCAAACTTGCAAGAGATGCAAGGGCTTGAGAGGTAAATGTTGGCCTCATGTGCATTGTTGCGTGTTCCTGGCCAAGGTGACAAGTACTACAAGAATTCAATAAAAAATTTGAAAAAAAAAAAGGCATGAGCAACCCCCACTGGCCCACCCCCTCTTGGGTGGCAACCCAAAACACAAAAATAAATCAATTTAAAAAATAATAAATAAATGGGTAAAATATTATTTTAGTTCCTAAACTTTGCCAAAAGTTTGATTTTCGTGTCTATACTTTTAGAAGTTTGTTTTCTGTCCCTAAACTTTGCAAAACATTTTACTTTAGGTCCTTCCGTCTAAATCCTTTAGTTTATATCCTAAGTGGCCTAACAGAATGCCGACTTGGACCAAACCAATTTATTTTAAAATTATGGACATATGGCACACGTGGATTAAAAATTTCGGTGAGACAAAATTACCCCACTCCTAAACATAGTCATGCTGCATTAATTCAAAATGCCCAAAAACTGAAACCCAACACCCAGAGACCTCACAATCCCGCCCTCATGGAACCCATGTTCTTTGTCCCAAGAACCAGACAAAACATATTACATATGAAAGAAAATCTCCAACCAAATGTGGAGTTTCAAAGAACAAACATCTCGTTCCTTGGCATCATTACTTTATAAACAAATACAATGAATTTCAACAAACATTAATTTTAAATAAGCCAAAAACACATAAGCCCTTCATTTTTTATATAATAATAATAATAATAATAATAATAATAATAATAATAATAAGAAAATTTGTTCACCAGGAAGTCTTTTCTCTATGTGGGTGGTGCAGTAGTGTAACAAAGAAAAGTGCGGCCCAACATGAAGATTGCCGATCTTTCCTCTGGATTACCTGTACACAAACAACCCATTGCCAAAAGGAGAAAAGGATAGTGAGGGGGGAAAAGTACCTAGTTTCAGATCTGGATAGAGTCACCGGTAGGAGAGAGGGATAGTGAGTGGGAAAAAAAGTACCCAACTCTTCAGAGAAGGATACCTAAAAGTTGATGATGGCAATGAATCCTTAGTGCCATCATCCCAAAGCTCCTTCTGTTCAAAGTTTTATCTTTTAAAACGAGCTTCAACTCCCAAAGAGACCAAAGCACCAGAGAGAGAGAGAGAGAGAGAGAGATTAGACTTAGCACTATTTAAACGGAGAACACTCCATCAATGGTTCTGAGTCGCCAGTTGAGGGCGGGACTGCGACGTCTTTAGGTGTTGGGGATTCAGTTTTTGGCATTTTGAGTTAACGAAGCACAACTGGGTTTAGGAGTGGGGTAACTTGGCCTCACCAAAACTTTTTAATCATTGTGTGCCATGTGTCCATAATTTTTAAAATAAATTGCTTGGTCCAAGTCAGATACCCTGTCAGCATTCTGTTGGGCCACATACGATATAAACTAACAGATTTAGACGGAAGGATCTAAAGTAAAACATTTTGCAAAGCTTAGGGACGAAAAAAAATTTCTGAAAGTTTACGGACAAAAAAAAAAAAACTTTTAGAAAAGTTTAGAGACCAAAATAATACTTTACCCTAAATAAATAAATAAAAACATAAAGAGAAAATGAAGATTTGAAAACCAAGGGGACGGTTGACTTACATAGAAAATTGATTTGTGTTCAGCCAAGATGTATCCTTCATTTCTATACAAATCGAATAGTGCAAGTAAGTCCTCCTTTTTGCTGACAACATCACTGAGCTTAGATCCTAACTGCAGCCGATGCTCAATTTCAGCAGCTGCATCCTTTGCCTTGGAAGATAATACAGTTGGTTGTGCCTAAGGAGGAAAATCCATGAAATATGATGCACAAAAATCAAATAATGCGGCAACTATTAGAAACATTATTTTTTTTTATTAATATGTTACACATGCACCCAATGGATCTTAAATCCATGACCTTACCCTCCATTATTATGGTAGAATGAATTATCATTTGAGCTAGAGCTCATTGGCAACTATTACATACATTTTTATACATCTATCCTACCTTACATTGCCTAGTTAATCAAAGAATACAATTTTCTAAAAATCAGAAATATCAGAGGCATCATTAATTTGCTGCATCATATACAAAATATGAGTTACTTTGCATCATTAATTTATGTCTTTATCAGGGCTTAGTCTGGTGTATTTTGCTCAAAATCAGTCTCAAACCCCAAAAAAAAAAATTGAAGAGGTAAGTTGATGGCTAGCATTTAATCTAACACTCATCAAGAATGGATCCTTTACACATACAAGTTGGGAGGATCTCCTATTAGCAACGCACTACATTGGACGCCAAATGCAGAGAGAAGTGGGGGATTAGGTTGTAAGTTCCTCATCAGTGTCACGCTACATCAGAGCCTGAGTATAATAGAAATTTGGGCAAGGGTTCTCGCACTTTGATGGACGAGCAAGGGTAAAATTAGGATAAAGGAATTGTATAAGGATAATTCTTTCGCACACAGTGCGTACATACACACACTGCATGCAACAACAGAAATCATGACTTTAAGTCACAATTTCAAACTTGAAATGATTTTTGTTGTTTGCACACGCTTTGTAAATACACACTCTGCAGCAATCACTACCCTTTGTATGTCACTTGAAACATATTTAACAATGGTATTGTTATAAATGGCATCGTTACCAATGGTATTAAAGGGAAGCTGACCTTGGATATTTGCTTCCATGTGGAACGTGGGTCTGAGAGGAAGTGGGGTGTTATTTTTTCAGAGGTAAAGGAAGAGGGCTTAAAGCCCAGTGGCCTGGCAGCTCTTTCTAAAGAGCCAGCCCCAGCTAGAGAGAACAGGCCCATCCTAAAACCTGCTTGGAAGCCTCGTGGCAGCTTCATGGGCCATATTGGGTCTATCCAAAAGCCCAAAGCCCAGCAGCCAGCCTCTTCTTTAAAACACAATCACGTGAGAAGTCCTTCAGCAGTGCTTCCATATGTGCCGTGTGTCTCTGCTCTTTCCCAAGCTGACCCCAAGTCTCATATCCCTGCCGAGGTGGTGCCAGTGAACATGGTGGTGACTTATTCCGATGCCGATGATGTTGCATGCTCCGATATTGGCAAATCTGAGTCTGCAATCCAAAACCCAAAGGTTAGTTCTGTTTTTCCGGAACCACTAGTGCTAAATCCAGCTCCCACCTTCTTTCGGAACCGGTACTGGTCAACGAGGTGCGTATTTTTCAGAAAACTGAGAACCCACATGCTGATTTAATCTCCACTCCACATATATCAACTTGCACCAATATGGTGGTTCCGGAGTCTAATTCTGTTGTCGATAATGTGCTGGTACAGTAACAGATCAAGCATCTCTTATTTGATAATGCTGTGGACTCAAATAAATTAAGGGGCTTCTCGGACAAGTAGGTGCTAGAACTTGGTGATGGGAAGAGGGTGGTGGTGCCAATGAAGATCGAGAGATAGCCTTCAGGCTTTTTGAAGGGCTCTATTTTGGACGAGCTTAATGCCATGGCTATTTCAGGAATGTCTTCGAGGCCTTCAGAGGTTCAATCCGAGTGGGATGGGGTGGTGGTGGAGGAGGCAGATTCGGAGTGTTGGTCAAAAGGTGGTGAGATGGTTGAATTTGATCGACGAGGTTCAGATTTTCCAAACCCTTAAATGTGACTCTGTTAGCTATATCGAAGTCTATTGAGACCCAAGAAGTCGATAGCGTACTTGGCTTTTTGGAAGATGGTCAGTCTAGAACTCATTCTAGTCTATCACCATGGTGTCAAAAAAAGTTACAGGAATCTGGCTCTTTTTTGGAGACTCCAGTTGAAGGTTTGGAAGAACTTGCTTCTAATTTCGTCTTGGCTGTTGAGGAGAAAATTAGACAAAGGGCTAATGCGAATGCTTTGAGTAAAAAAACAAAAGGTGGAGGTAAGGGTTTAGGGTAGTGGAGGAGCTTGGTGAGCTCTATTAATTATTATTCTGCTTCTGGTAAAGCAAGAGGTTCCAATAGGGAAAGGGCTCTGATTGTGTCCCAATGAATTTGAAGATAATCTCTTGGAATGTAAGGGGGCTAAAAGAGAAGGATAAAAGACTCCAAATTAGGAACCTTATTAGAGCTTGGAGAGCTGATGTCATTTGCTTGCAGGAGACTAAGATGGAGCTTATCACTAGGAGATTTATTAGAAGTATTTGGGGTTGTCATCATGTTGATTGGGTATACTTGAGTTCAATAGGCGCATCAAGTGGGATTTTGGTCATGTAGGATAGGAGGGTGGTGGAGAAGTTGGAAGAAGCTGGGGGTGATTTTTCGATGTCTTGTAAATTTAGGAATGTGGGAGATAATTTTGATTGGGCATTCACTGGTGTGTATGGTCCTAATGTTGATAGGGAGAAGAGGCTAATGTGGGAGGAGTTAGCGGGCCTTTATAGTTGGTGGAATTTGCCTTGGTGTGTGGGGGCCGATTTCAATGCAATTCAATTTCCTTCCAAACGTTTGGGGGCAGAGAACTTCACTCAGGGTATGTATAATTTTTCTGATTTCATTTCTCATAATGGGTTAATGGATATCCCTTTGGAGGGTGGTAGTTTCACTTGGTCAAACTCTTGGGCTGGCTCCAGGATAGATCGCTTCCTCTTTTCTTCAGAATGGGAGGAACATTATCCAAATACTCATCAAAATAGGTTGGGTAGATTTCTATCAGACCACTTCCCCGTTTCTTTGGAGGCGGGGATATTCGTTAAGGGTCGTAGGCCTTTTCACTTTGAGAACATGTGGCTCCAAGTGGATGATTTTGTGGAGAAGGTGAAAATTTGGTGGGACTCATATCATTGTTTTGGAACTCCAAGTTACAGGTTTGCCATGAAATTGAAAGCTTTAAAAGGAGATTTAAAAATGTGGAATGAATCCGAGTTTGGCAATGTCACCGTTAAGAGAATTAAACTATGGGATGATCTGAATGCCCTGGATTCTAAAGAGGAGAGGGTGTCTCTTTCTAATGATGAGAAGCGCGATAAAGAGAGAGTTTGCTTGGAGATTGAGAGGATTGCTTTGTTGAAGGAGATTAGTTGGAGACAAAAATCAAGGGTGCTATGGTTAAGGGAGGGGGACAGCGATACAAAATTCTCACCAGATGGCTAATTCTAATAGAAGGAGTAACAGTATTGGCAGTTTAAATATTGGTGGAGTGTTGACATCTAATCAGGAAGATATTGAAGAGCGTATTGTTCGGTTCTATAAAAGTCTTTATTCGAAAGATAAGCACATTCGTCTTCATCCAGATGTACTGAATTTTTCGTAGATTTCTGAGGATAAGGCTGACTGGTTGGAAATACCCTTTGAGGAAGCTAAGACTTTTGGAGTGGTCATGGATTTTGATGGTGATAAAGCTCCTGGTCCTAATGGATTCCCTATAGCGTTTTTTCAGACTTGTTGGGCCATTATCAAAACTAACATGTTTAAGGTATTTCAGTATTTTTTTGATAATGCTCAATTTGAGAAAAGCCTGACTGCTACTTTCACATATACCAAATCCTCAGCAAGAAGTTAAAGAATGAATGAATTTGTACATGCTCCAATTTCTCTCAGCACATGAGGATGAACAAGGTTGTCCAAGAAGTTTAATGGCATGAGTATGAAGAGTTGGAAATGAGGAGCCATGGCATTGCCACCAAACCAAAGATTGTAAGGCCCACCTATCTGTCAAGGCATCTGGTGAAGGAAACCTCCCTCCTAAAAATGTTTGTCTTTAAACACACCTGACCCATCAATTGCCTTTATAAACACTAGACCCCCATCTGATACAGCCATAATATTAATAAGAGGCCTCTTTTGTGGATCTGGTCATCCATCATAAACTATACTTACACCATTTGCAAGCCAAGGGTCCTTAATTGGTTTCAAAAGTCTTTCAACATTAGCCCTTTCTTTTTGCAAAAGTGTTATTCTCAAGGCATTGTATCCAGGAGGAACATAACCCGGAATGTTATGGGTAGCAACATATGCATAGGAACTACGATAATTTGGGTTCCTTGCAAAGTGAAATGAAAGTCCGCCAGTATAAAACATCCTAGCAATTCTACTATCCAATTCCTGTTGAGCATTATTCTGGAATGCTCTCTCCAAAGGAGAATTCGCAATCACCTTCCTCCTCTTACTATCAACCGGATTTGTACTACCACTCCCTTCTTGTCTCCGGGATGAGGGAATAGGCCAACGGCCTGGAAGAGGTGGGGGTAAGGGAATTTGACTTCTACGTTCTCTCTCTAACTTATCATTCTCAACCTGATCATGCATTCTCTGCAGTTCCAATCTATGACTCGATGTCACCTTATCACATGCTCTAATACCTTTATTACTAATTTTTAACAAATGAGCCTCAACCCTAGAATAGGATCCCAAAAAAATTCCACCACAATAGTTGTACTTAAACTGTGTATTTCCACTTGATTTAGAAGTAGAAGCAGGTGGTTTTTCCAATTTAATTTTAGTCACATACTGCCGAAGAGGAGCATTAGCATTTGGCACTTCTTCACCTAATGAAGGTGAAGTTTCTATGCTAGTGACTTCATCCATTGCAAATTCAACACTTTCAATTTAACCTACAAATAATTTGACAAATATATAATACCTAAATAAACAATCAAACCCAAGTCACAACTCACAACATTACAGGTAGTTTATATGAAAAAAAATTAAAAAAATCTAATCACAATGAGTAATAGAGCATGTGAGAGTATAATGGAGGGTGAGAAATTGAGAATGAAAGCTTTGATACTTGAGTTGAGAGTTGGGTCAATGAGCTTGAGAGTTGAAACTTGAAACCGAGCGATGGAGATGGTGGAGAATCTGGAGATTTGTGAGTGAGCAATGTTGTTAACAGCAAACTTAAGCACAAAGCACAGAGCGCAAAGCCCTTGGGGCTTTTTCCACACACTCACAAAAGCACGCTTTATGCGCGCTTTTTTGAGCTTTTTGTAAATTTTTTTTTTTTTAATTCCTGATTTGATTTTTAGTCATTAGATATAAATATGTTTGATATAAGCCATTAATTTAATATATAAAAACTAATAGTGTGGTGTGCTATCATACACCTAAGCCTATCTCTTTAGATATTTTAGAACTTTTAACCACAACCACACAAACAAACGCTAAACTAGACACTCACAAAGATTAACAGACCTTAACATTCTAGTACTTTTTAACCTTTGTCTTCTTGGTTCTATACTTCTATTTTGATTCACCCATGTTTTGTAATCATGGCCATCAAATATCATGGTTGTATATATTCTGTAAAGCACAAAAGAATTATATAAAATTATATATAATGTTTTATTGTAATTTATATGATTAATTGATCACTTGATTGTTGTATTGATCATTAATAAATTTTTTTTTAATTTATTAAATTTTTTTTTTTTTTAAATGTACGCTTCACACCAATCAGGCGCGTGCTTGGACTTGCGCTTTGCGCCTAGGCTCCAAGAGGCCTTTGCGCTTAAGTGCGCTCAGCGCTTTTAACAACACTGAGAGCGAGAGATAGTGATTCTGTCTTAGAGAGAGGCTGTGAGTGAGACTTTGAAATTGTCTTAGGGAGTGAGTATGGGTCTATGAGAGAGAAGGGAGACGGAGAGCAAAGAGGGGAGGCGGAGAGCACAGAGCCGAGGGGAAGACGAAGAGCAAAGATTGAAAAACAAAAGGGTAGAGAGTTTAGGGTTTTTCGTTTAAAGCTTGAGTTGAAACGATGCTTTTCACACCTTTTTTTATGTTTTAACTTGAATTTCGGCCTGAATAGGCCGTATCAGTGCCGATACAGCCTGAATCGGTCTGTTTCGGCCTGAATTGGCCTATTTCGGCGGTTTTGACCGATATGACCCAATTCAGCGCATATCGGGAAAAGAAAAAAAAAAAATATATATATATATATATATATATATAGCGACATGCTACCAACGCGAGGGCAGCGGCATCGCCCACTGCACGCCTCGTCGAACTCCGGTGCGGCGGCACTATAGCCGCATTGGTGCTTCATAGGTTTTGACTCTTGACAGATTATGGGATAAGGGAGTCCCAGTTATGGATTTGTGTTATATGCGTAAAAGGAGCGGAGAATTGGTAAATCATCTTCTTCTTCATTGTCACATTGCTTTTGAGCTACAGTCTATGGTGTGGGCCCTTTTTGGAGTTCTTTGGGTTATGCCACAAAGTGTTGCTGACTTATTTTCAACTTGGCAAAGCCCTTTCGGCAGACATCAAAACATATATTTGTGGAGGGCTGCCCCACGATTTATGGCATATTTGGCGAGAAAGGAACACTAGATGCTTTGAGGAAAATGAACGGTCTATTCTCAAGATTAAATCTTTCCTTTTCCACTCTTTGCTGGATTGGAGTTCTGTTTTTAATTCTTTTTCATGTTCTAACTTTTTAGATATGCTTGATCATTGTAATTATGAGCTTGATGTACTGCTATCCATGTACACTTTCAGTGAAGCTGAATATTTTGATTAATGAACTTTCGTTATTTATCAACAAAAAATATATATCACACAAGATACAGCCAAGTGCAATTAACCTATCCAAAAGTCAAATAGAATTTCTCGAGTTCAACACTTATATTTTCCCACGTTAGGAGAATTGCAAGCCACATAGAGGAAGTGCAGAAGTTACTCACTTTGTATGAGGATTTTACAATTAAAAATGGTAGAGCTGGGAAAAGTGGTTCCTCATCATTGACTTCTTTGATTGGAGGTGCTTGACCGCTAAGGAGATATTCACTAAAGACCAAACCTGATAAGACAATTAAAATTAAATACAAGTTGGCCATTGTACAATGAACTATATTTCCCAGACAATAATTATAAAATTCATCATGATAATGTTCATAAGAATTGTTTAAATTACTCCTTGATATGAACAAAAATATGGAGCTTTTACTTTGTTAAATAAGCAACTTTTGACCATTCCAAATAATCACTGCTGAACTGGTAGCACACTTGTGTCAACAGTAGATATCAACAATGTAATGGCAGCAAACCTCTAAGATGTCATCTAGTTCAATGGTAAGGGGACAAGGGACTAAAGAAGATGAACAACATTAAGAAGGGAAAGCCAATTAGAGGGAGTAGAGAGGAATATGCTTCTATGAGGTCAAAGATTTGGATCAAAAACAGTGTACATGACTGTTTTCTGCTTTATGTTGATAATGCTTACGTGGTAATCAATGATTTTATCCCCCCAACTCTGGGTGCAGTTTGGCTGGGTGCAACTTGAGAAAAAACTTGGAAAATTCAAACCCAAATTTCAAAGGCCCTACCTCATTCCATGTTATAGGAAGGGGTGGGAACATTGAACATGTTCTGACACCTCCCAAAAGCCCTATCTACTTTATATCCAATTATATAACAATAGAGTTGGCAGTTCTGCATTGCAATTGAATAGGCCCACTAGTGCTTCTCTCAACTCCATGCAATCCCTCTGTGTATGATTGTAATGTACCACATGCTCCTTTTCTAAACCATTATGAAGGCCTATTATGTGACACTTGTCTAACTCCTTTATGCTCATAAAAACAACCCAAATCTAGTTTTCGACGTATAAATGATGTGAACGTTATAGTTAGTATATCATCCGCAATAAACTTTTTTTTTTAAAATAAGTAATAAACTTCATTGAAAATCAATATTACGAAGAATTAAAACAAGGCACACAGGCAGTGAGCTCAAAGGCCAAAAAAAAAACTACTAAACAGGAATGGAAGTACAAAAATCCATCATATCAGGAGGAGAAATGAAATTAACAACACCGGAAGCATTTGCCCATTCAAACAAAGTCTGAAAGAAGAAGAGCTTCAACTCATGAATTGACCTTTCATCACCCACAATAAACTAATTCATTCCAATTACCACATTAAGGAGATCACAATGACAACAATTTTGTCTAATAAAAAATTGAGTGAGAGAGCAAGAGAATTACTTGCACGATAAGGGTTTAAAGTTCTGAGTTGAATTGATTGATATGATTTCAGATTGCAGAACATGTGAATCCAAGTCACCACACTAAAAGAAGCAAGGGCAAGAGATGTAGAGGAGCCTATGCTGTTAGCCAATCCTATTCCAAGCATGATACCAATAAACTTGCTCACCATTCCTTGAGCTTCACCCTTAGCAATTACCTACAGTGAATAACTCCCCTCAGAAAAGAGGTATGACAGAACAATTTGAAAAGCACATTAAAGTCACATTCTAGTATCAGCAAAATAGATGTGCCATTTGTACTGCAAATCCAATTCCATGCTAATAAAAAGAAGTTATTAGCTTTCCATGCATCCTGAAAGATAGTTAAATTTAAGAATTTGAAACATAAGAAGAGGGGAAAAAACTATGTTTCACCTCAGCAAAGTTCCTTTCAGCAGCAAAACCCGCATAGAAACAGCTCCTAGTAGCAGCCTGTGCAATGATAGGTTTCAAGTCTCAGTCAATATACACAGCCATTATTTGGATCAAGTAATTTTTGAGAGAGGAGGGGGGGGGGGGGGGGCAGAATGCTTATAATAAGAATTGAATAACCTGGATGAGTGCAGCAGCAGAGCGTCCAGCTCCAGCAGTAGCACCAATGGGAACAAAAAGATGTGGGAAAGCAGGAGTCAGCATCTCCAACCCGAAAGCAGCATTTTCCAAAAGATCAGCAAACAGCCTCCATCCTTTGGGATGGACATCAAAATGACGACCATACTTGGAGAGCATAATTTTGCTGAGATAACCAATTCCATCCTTGAGTACCCAATTGACAGCAGCAGCTGTAGGAATAGCTCCTTTCCCCAAGCCAACAGCATAGAGCAAGGCCTGTGTGGCAAGGACGCCACTGATTTGGCTGGCAATACCCTGCACTCCTCTCCAGAGAGAGTATTCGAGGTAATCATTGGTTACACTGTGGGGAAAGCCTTGAGGGAGCATGAAACGGGAGAAGAGTTCAGTGCAGCACAACCACAAGTTGTGAGGGAGGAAGGATTGGGGGCTAAGAATAGCACAAGCATTGGCAAGAATGAATGCATCTTGAAAAGGATCAGGGATGAGCTTGGTCCTTTTACCTCCGCTCACTTCCCAAACAGAAGAAGACTTGGTTGAGTCAGAGTCCTGAAAGGTAGAGGAATTGGAGGTGGTGGTAGTAGCAGTAGTAGTAGTTCTTGCAAGAGCAGATTTGGACAAATGGAGGTAGCAAAAGCAGCATAAGATAGAGGAGCAAAATAAGATGATGGAGAAGAGGGGAAATGGGAAATCAGAGCTTCCTCCAGAGGAATTGTCATGCCACCACCAAGAACCCGAACCACCATTGTTGTTGTTGTTGTTGTTGTTGTTGTCATCGTTGCCATTACCCCCGAGTAGCAGAGGAAGAAAGAGAGAAGAGTTTGGTTTGAGTTTGATATTTAGAAGAGGATGAATTTGTTTATTAATAATACAAGGGGTGGAAATGGAAAGAAATGGAGATGGGTGGTGGAGAGCAGGTGAAAAGAGAAATGACAATCTCTTTTTTGTGTTTAGAGATTGGAACACAAAACTTGGCCACCCAACGCTACTACTATAATTAGTACAACAACAACCAAAGCACTCCATCGACATACAACTCCTGAAATATTTTATTATGCCAAATACTCAGACTTAAACTCAGACAGGGCAGATATCAAAATCAATACTTACAATAATGTACTACTAGTCACTACTCAAAACTCAAACTTATCAAATTAATAGACAGCAGCTAATAATGAATAATAAACTTCATCTTTAGAATTTTCTCCCAAACCATTGTAAGGAAGGAATATGTAAATAGGGTTTAAAAAACAGACTTCTTTTTTTTTTTTTGGTTTTCTTGCCTTTGAGATAAAAAAGGAGTTGTCAGGAGAAGGAGAATAGTGGCGCCGACTCAACGACTCAGTTCATGAAGAATGCTCTATCTCTCTCTCTACTTTCTAGTGAACATCTCCATCACTCACTGCCAATTACCACGTTCAAATCTCAAATGGCCTCAGACTCAATTCCCGGTTTATTATTATTGAGGGAAATGTGTATCTATCACCAGCAGCAGCCATAAGCTTTATTGCGTGTTTTGCTTCGTTCTTTCTTTCTTTCTAGAAATCTATGACTGTATGTACAGACCCAGGGGATTTCACGTTAAGGGGGGCCGGAGTATAAGCAAAAAAAAAAAACACCAAATGAGCATCCATATAGTATTAACAAACAATCAACCAAGAAAAATACACAAAATCATTGTTTCTGAACATATTAAAATGCAATCATCAACCGACAAAGACAAAAAACACAAAACACCAATATTTCTTAACACATTACAATGCAATCATCTATAAAAAGGGAACTCGACACTCTTTTAAATTTTACAAAATGACTAATTGTTATTACTAAATAAAGATGAATCTTGGAAAGTGGGTGATATACATAATGCATAAAATTTAAATTTAGACTTCTCATTTTATAGATTTATTAGTTTCATAAATTTATATAATTTTAAAATAATAATTAAAGCATTATGACTTATGAGTTAGCAACGTGTACAAGGGTGACAATTTTATTTTGTTCAATTTGTGCACCATTTTTATTCTATGATGTATTTGTCTTTGTTATGTTCTTCAATTTGTGGGACAATAGTGTATTAAACATTCAACCCTATATAGATTGTTGCCCACTACGACACTGTCAATTTATTGTGCTATCCCCACAAACCATTTTCCTAGCTTTACCATTTTTTTTCCCAACTCACTGCTCTGCTAACCCACTTTACCACTGTTGTTGCCCCCGCTGCCAATAGACAGTCAAACACTTAATAACACTATTGTTAATTCTCTACTATCTGAGTCTGACACACACACTCTCTATAGTATAAATTTACTCTCACATATCTCATTCTCATCTCACAACACAAAACTGAGCGGAAAATCAAAAAACAACAGCCTGAGAATTCACAATCACAAAATCACAACCATAAACCCAAAAATAAAAAACACAATCACAGAACAGTAGTATACTAGTCTAGCATTATCAGTTATGAAGTATTGGGAGAAAAAAAAAAATCATAGCAGTTAAACACTTGGAGTTTTCTAAAGAAAAAGAAAAGTACTTGGCAGATAGAGGGCGGCGTCGTGCTGACCGGAAGTGTCGATGTTGGCAGTTGGGTCTGGCCGGCTGGCCCTCTGTGTCGGCATTGTGTGAGTACTGGGGTTTGGGTATCGTCTGCAATGTTTGCGTCTCTCTCTCTCAATTTTCCTTTTTTTTTTAATTAATGGGTAAATTCTGACTTTATTGGGCTGTAAAAAGGGTTGAAGATTTTTTTTTTTTTGGGGACTGGGTTAGAGAAGTGTCTGGTACAGCCATTCAAGCGCACTTCTTTTATTTTCAAACAAAATTACACTTATTTTTATAGGTGTTTCTGGGCAATTAGCCCCAATTTCTTAACAATATAGTTAGTAGGCACCGTTTTAAAACTATATTTCTTACTAGCATCTCGATTTTCAAAAAGTCGATTTTGGGATATAAATGGACTCTTTGAGTGTCGATTTTTATGGCCTGATTTGGTCTGATGTGGCGTCTTATCCACGTGGCGGCCGCTTGAAAATCGAGTCTCTAAGACTCGATTTACATCTCCACTTTCTTATTTTCCTTCTTCCTTTTTCTGCGTTTCATTTCCTTCTGCATTTTTCTACAGACCCAGCAGCACCAAGCGCGACCCAGAGCACCAGGTGCGCGACCCAGGCCGCGAGCACCTGGGTCGCGCACACCCAGGTGCGCGAGGCATAGGTCGCGCGGCACGACCCAGGTGTGCGAGGCATGGGTCGCGCGGCGCGATCCAGGCCTCGCGCACCTGGGTCACGCGATCCAGGTGCGCGCGGCCTGGGTCGCGCGACCCAGGTGCGCTACCCAGGCCGCGCACACCTAGGTGTTGTTAATTTTTTTTTTTTTTTTTTTTTTTGGTATTTCATTGTTGGGATTTCTGTTTCTGGACTTAGTCATTTGGTTGAAAATTTTTTTGGTTTGTAAATCGAGTCTCTAAGACTCGATTTTCAAGTGGACGCCACGTGGAAAAATTGCCACATCAGACCAAATTAGACCACGAAAATCGACACTCAAAGAGTCGATTTATAGCCCAAAATCGACTTTTTGAAAATCGAGATGTTAGTAAAAAATATAGTTTCAAAACGGTGCCTACTAACTATAATGTTTGAAAATCAATACTAATTTCCCATTTTCACCTATTTTTATATGTTATACGACTCACTTTCCCTTTTTTTTTTTAATTAATGGGTAAATTCTGACTTTATTGGGCTGTAAAAAGGGTTGAAGATTTTTTTTTTTTTCAGGACTGGGTTAGAGAAGTGTCTGGGACAGCCATTCAAGCGCACTTCTTTTATTCTTAAACAAAATTACACTTATTTTTATATGTTATACGACTCACAGCTATCTTCATATATATTTTCAAATAACAAAATTGTGTTTACCAAACACCCCTAAGCAAGGGGGCCAACTCTTTTTTTTTTCTTTTTTTTTAGAAAACTCTATTTTGTCTGGGGTCTTAGCAATATTTTTTTTTTTTAATTTCTTTTAGGAATATCAGGGGAGCCGGGCCCCATGTAAGTCCGTCCTAGAACGGCCTGAGAATTGAGACGATGAGAGTTTGCTTGGTGGGGTTTCGGTTTTCTAATATTTGATTTGTGGCTGGGTTTTCTTTTGTAGGCCTTCACCTAGGGCTTCCTTTTTGTTTTTTTCGGGATGACTAATAATATTTTATGGCCAACCGGAGGCTTGACTCAGCTGGTAAGGTTTGAACGCTTCGTCTAAACAACTTAGGTTCGAGTCCCGCTGCCAGTAGGCTTCTGTTGGTGGGCATCCTTGGTGAGGGGTGTATTCCAAATGGAGATGACTCTCACACAGGTGTTATCCTTCAAGGGCAATGTCACCTGGCGCCCTGCCCGGGAGTGTAATATAACTATAAATCCCTTTTTTGTTTTTTTTTTTTTAAGGAATGTAAGTTCTTTATTTCAAAAGAAGGAAAAAAATGTCAAATACAAAAGTCACCCGAAAATTTGGCTAATCTTAAGTACTTCCAACACCTTTCAAAAATATTCAATTTCCTTCCTAAACATAAACGACACCAATGTTACTAATTTATTCCATTCTAGTCGAAACTGGCCAGAATTTCTCTTGCATGTGTGCAATCCAGAATGGTACTACCACCCATTCTACCTCAAGTCAAATTTAGGCCTATTTCAGGGTGCTTCGATTGTTCCAATCAATTCCAACCAATTTTGGGTGGAATGGGAATTTCAGCCAGTGCTGGTTTTGCCTTAAAATATATGGCAATGCAAACGCCTTTTTGATCGATTGCAAAATAATCCTCCTCCTTGGACTAACGTCCATACTTCTCTTGTTAAACAAATCAAATCTCATGTCAAAACCTTGCCTTGTCTTGGTATTCCTACTGTCAATGCCTTTAAAATTGTTGAAACCGATGCCTCTGACATTGGTTGTGGAGGTATTCTAAAACAAAGAGTTACACCAAATTCTCCAGAGCAAATTGTCCATTTTTACTTAGGAGTCTAGAATACTGCACAGCTAAATTATAGTACTATAAAAAATGAGATTTTAGCTATTGTACTTTGCATTTCAAAATTTCAAAGTGATTTATTAAACCAAAAGTCTTTACTAAGAATAGATTGCAAAAGCGCTAAGTATGTCATTGAAAAAAATGTTGAAAATATTGCTTCAAAACATATTGTTGCTAGATGGCAAGCTATTTTAAGTGTTTTTGATTTTATTATTGAATATATTAAAGGTTCTTAAAATAGTATTCCTGATTTCCTCACTTGTGAATTCTTGCAGTGCCACAATGGTAGGTAGAAGATCCAAAGACAAAAACTCTGTTGAATCACCACCACCAGAACATATTGTCAAAAAAGAGTTAGTCTCTCCTACTGAAATTGTTAATCGTTTTACTCCCTTAAGAACAATCCCAAAACCAAATTACTCATCTGTTTTGGCTTCTGCCTATGATCCTTATGCTCAAATCACTGTTCACCAACCTGTCAAAACTATTTACCCCAGAAAAGCCAATGCTGCCCAATACATCAAAAAACAATATTTCCAAAACCTGTTTTTTTATTGAACCAAATAGATCTACAATAAAGAACCCTCTTCAAATTGCAAAATCCTACTTCCCTTCAAGATTCCATTGGATCCCTGAGCATCCTGATAAAAAGCTGGAGTTTTATTCTGACATCTTACGTCAGGAAGATGCTGTTCTGATTAAAACTATTTTTGAAAAGGTTGCCTCTCAAAACACAACTCTTGATAAGGTTAAAAAAATGCTCTCTAATTTAAAAGTTAAAACCGAGCAAACTTCTACCTCTAGAAGTACTGCTTGTGCTATTTCAAGAAATAACAAAGAACCTGTTTCAAAAAATAGTCACAACCCAAAAAAAAAAATTTAAGAAAAGAGAAGGAAATTAACAACAATGGCAGCCTCTAACCTTCATCTGCATGCTCGATCTTTTCTTTTCCCTTTTCATTTTTGGCTTTGTTTTCTTTCTGCACTACGTTTTCTCGCTTGCTTGTCTTCACGTTTTGTCAAACCTTTAAAGTGCTAAGAGCTTGAGACTTTTTCTTTGCTAAGCTGAATGCTAAGAACTTGAGACTTGTTATTTTTGAAAAATGGTTATCAGGTTTGGTAAAGTTTTGAATGGCTCCTGCTTTCAAGATATAATTGTATTTTAGTGAATTTGAAAATTATTATTTTATTTTATTTTTGAATGGTGTGATGGGTTATTACTTGTTAGAGCATTACCATTCAGTTTCTTCAAAATTTTCATTTTACCATCTCAAAATCTACTTTATCAATTATACCATACTATTTTACAACACACTCAACATCCCAACTTTTAATTTTCTATACAACACATTAAAATAATATATTTACATAATAAAATATATTTTTGTCTCTCTCTAATTTGTCTCTCTTCCTCTCCCCCCCCCCCCCCTCACCCTCACCCTCACCCTCTCCCTCTCCCTCTCCCTCTCTCTCTCACAACCACTCATCACCTCCATCACCACCGTGAAGACCCAAAACCCCCAGCACAGAAACTCAAACAAACCCCAAATAAACCCTCAACACAAAAACTCAACCCAACCATCAACAACACAACCACCTTTCAAACCCAAAGCAACCCAACCATCAATAACACAACCACCCATTAATCCACCCAAAACTTTCCAATCACCACCCACTGATCCACCATCAACAACACAACAACTGCCTTGATCTGCCCCATCTACCACATCAAACCCATGAGCTCCACCAACACATGAGACCCATGGAGTCTTGATTCAGAGAGAGAAAGAGACAAGAAATGAGCTCCACTAACCCACGAGACCCAAGCTACACAACCGCCTGCCCACGCCGTGCACCATCAGACCCATACCACTACACCCACTAACCACGCCACTGCCCACCAAAATCACACCTATTGAAATCAATCCACACCACAACATGACCTATAACCTCCACACAACCCCACGTAGTCACCATTTAACCCACGCCATCCAAAGTCACCACCTAACCCACAATCCACAACCTGTCACCACCATCATCAATAACACAACCACCACCCCACCACTACTGCACCACCCAAATCAACCCAACAAATCACAACAAAACAAAACCCAAACAAAACCCAAAACTCAAACCTCACCATAGCAACCACCACATCACGTTGCCGCCACCCACCAGCCCAAAACCCATTCCCACACAAATCATAACCCACCTTACCCATACGGCCCACCTGACCCACCGCAATCTCCATCACTAACCCACTGTGAAGCCACACAATCTTCACCCACAAAGACAACAAAAACCCAAAATTGAGAAGCTCGATTTGTTGCTAGGTAGCTCGATTTTGTTGAAGCTCGAAGGAAGCGGGTTTGCCGTTAGGAAGCTTGAAGAAAGCAGATTTTGTTGAAATTTTTGAGGACTTGGATCAAGAAATGGTGAGTGACTCCAGCCTAGCTTTGTGATGGGGTCTGGCCATGATTGCTTTGAAGAAATGAGAGAGCAGAACAAGAGAGAGATGGAATGAAAGAGAAAGGAGATGAGAGACTGAAGAGAGAGAGAGAGAGAGAGATATTTGGAATAAAATATAATTTATGTTTACAATGGTGATACAGTACCATCATAAATTTATGATGGTACTGTAGCACAATTGTAAAAAATTTTAGAATTGAAAGACTGGGTAATAGGTTGTTTTAGTGCATTAATGCTAAAATATACTAACATATGGCATATGGAAGATAGGGTGCTGATACTCTTAATATCTATTTGCCTATTGAAATAGATTGAATACATAGTGTAGGTGTGGAGTTTTCTTTATCACAGAATGTGTGGGAATTAATTTATTATAATAATAAGTAAGAAAAAAAATTATATATATATGTGTGTGTGTGTGTGTGTGTGTGTGTGTAGGGATGAAAGGCCCAAAAACGCATATTGGACCATGGGCTTTATCCGAGGGTGTTCATTTTTTCTATGACAGATTAACAATTATGAAGATGTCAGACCTAGAGGTCCACAAGCAAATTGTGAACTATGAAGCTAGGGGAGATAGTCAGAGGATGGGTGTCTCCTCGGCAAAGTAAGGCAAGGGTCAGATGGTACATCCTGTTGTCCAGAATAATCTTCTAGAAAGTCCTACTGATGATGATATGTTTCATAGGTCAGACTGCTAGAAAATATCTGAGAGAAAGCTACTACCACCTCATTTAATGCTCTGTATCCAAATCTCTGACCGCATTAATAAGAAAGTGATGTCTAAATAGTGATTTTCAGCCTTACAGCTATTATCCAAAGACTTCAGGAAGATGTGGATGACACAAGTATCAACAAGAGTGGCCTAGACCTACACGTAGAGGAATATAAAAGTGAGGAAGGTCCCTGAAAAAATAGGAGGGAAAGAAAAGGGAAAAATACGGTAGACTGAGGAGGAATATCTGTAATCTATCTTCAGAAGAAATAAATATAAGAATCAACCTCCTTGGCTTGAGTCCGAGGACAACTTTCATTGTACAAATTATTCCATCTTCACCATATTGTGATATTAGCCCACTATTGTTGTTATCTAAACTCATTAGAACCTAGATTGTGAACCCACTCTCTAGAAATTCATTGTATTGAGCTCTTTGGACCTATCCCCTTCCTATTTCAAGCCTAGGTGCAAATTGTGTCCTTACAATATATACTAGTTTTTTTTAAGAATCCCGAAACACCTTGAAACGATACGCTGAAATATTTCGGTACCGAAATATTTCATTCTGCTAGACATTCCGAAACGGAATTAATAACATTGATTGTCACTAAACATCATTTATGCTCTTTTCTCCAAGAGCCATCTCCATATTTCATTGGACTTATATTTAGCCCCCCAATTGTAAGCCCAAATATTTCGTAGGTGATGCAATCAAGAATATAAATCAACCAAGGCTAAAATATCTATTCAAGCCCAATGCTTTGTCTCAATTCATACTTTTAATTGCTAGGAAGAATTCTTCTTTCTCTTTCTCAAACAGTCTTTCCAACTCCATCACTTTTTTTTTCCAAATGAACATATTCATGTTCTTTATGTTCTTCTCCGTATATGATTCATATTCTCATCAAATTAATCCTTATTTTCTTATCATTTTCTTTTCCTTTCTTGTACTTTCTTTATAACTAAACACATCAAAATAGAATAAATTAATTAAATGTATTTCTTGTCTTTTTTTTTTTTTTCTTTTCATTATTTTTTTTTTTTCAGAAGAACATGTTCATGTTCTTTGTGTTCTTCCCTATAATCAATCTCCAAAAAAAAAAAAAAAAAAAAAAAAAAAAAAAACTCTAAACCCAGATCCTAACCAAACCCCAAACCCATATTCCCAGTGAAGCAAACCTTAGCCTTCAAATCCATAAATTTTCTTGGCAAACAAACACAAACACAAAAAAAAAAAAAAAAAAAAAACCCACTGGAAAAAAAAACCCCAAATCACCACCTCCGAATCAAAGAACATGAAAATCAAACCCAAGCAAAAGAATAGAAACCTAGCAACTAGCAAAGCACCACCACCAAATCAAATCATCCACTAACACATCAACGAAACCACTCCCAAACCAAACCAGCCAAAGAATAGAAACCGAGCAAAGCACCCAACTCACCCACTCCCAAACCAAACCATGATCAAAGAAACTTCAAATACCACAACAAGTTAACAACATAAAAACAGAAAAAATTTCAAAATGCAAAATGTCCAGCAAACGCCAAACCCAAATCTCCAGCAAACCCCAACCCCAAATATCTAGAAATGTCAACTTCTTTCTCCTCAGTGCATTTGGCTTCCCCAAAGGTTGTCTCCACCAACTCCTCAAAGCCCATCAAGAACCGTTCATCACTTCATATCTCTGCCGCTTGCACATCAACAGTGGAGAGGCCGACTACCAGGTCCCACACCACCACGATAGCGGTGGCGTGTGGTGGAGAAGAAAGCCAAGCTTGTGAACTTTGACCATGGAGCTACGGTGAATAGGGAGAGAGACTTTGAGATTAGAGAGTCTTTCCATCCATGGAGGGTGAGGAGGGAGAGAGTTTGAGAATAGAGAGAGAAAAGGGTTTTGTTTGTTAAATGTGACGAATTTTAATGTTCAGTTTGAAAGAAATTCTTGATTTTTTGGGAAAAATGTTGATGATTGGAGAGATGACTCAGATGCGTTATTTTAAATCTTCGATATTTTAAATTTCTAGGCAATCAAACATGTTTAGGGAAGAACATGAGGAATATGAATGGTCATAATCTTCCCAAAAACTAATGAATTTTTTTTTTTAATTTTTGTATTTAATTTAATTAATGAATGTGTGTGATTATATATATATATATTTTTTTTTTTTATTCCACCATCAGCCACGTCAGTTTTTGCCGTTAGTTGGGTGACGGAAAGAACGTAAATATCACGCGTTAACTGGTTTAGGGAATAAAAATGGTAAAAACAAAATGTAAGGACCAAAATGAAAAAAGTGCAAAATATAAAGACTAAAAGTGCATTTACGCTTTTTTTCTTTCTTCTTCACAGACTCACTCCAACGGCCATTTTTTTCTTCTTCTTCAATCTTTTTCTTTCTTTTCTTCTTCACAAAAACACATGGGTAACTTTATCAAAAAGAAAAGTAAAGAAAAACATGGGTACCGATTACTCAAACCCAAAAAATCAAACCCATAAATACATGATACTAATCATACACACTAACACACAAACACACAGACACAAACCCACAAACATGTTCACCCACACAATAAATCTAAAAATTTATTTTCCAAAACAAACAAAACCTAAAAGTAAGAAATAAACGAGAGGAAAGGGGCGGAGAAGAGGGGTGGAATCGGTCTTGCATGTCTTTGATTTAGCTTCCATTCGGAGATCTGAGCAATAATCAGTGAACCCAAGCATTCTTGATCTGTCCTTCTCTCTTTTTCTTCAGGTCAGAGCTCCGTTCCTGCATTCTTGATTGGCGCTGTTGGGTATTAGGGGTTGAAGGAAAAAAAAGAAAAAGAAAAGAAAAGAAAAAAGAAGCTCTGGGTTCAGTGAATGGATGAAGAGGGAGGCGTACGTGATTCTCTTATATCTAATTCTCTCTAGACTCCTTTGTGTTCATTTTTCATGAACGTGTAGTAAAAAAAAATTTCAATAAAATTTTATGATGTCCGTGAATGCAAATCTATTTATGATCAGGCAACACACATCCATGGTCCTAACTCCTAAGCCAGGATTATTTAGTTCCCCTGCAATCTTAAAATGCATTAGAATGGTATGGTTAACAACATCACATCACAAAACATATATATTCTTATGCAGACTTGCCTTTGAACACAGTAAAGAGCATTAAGAAATAGGGTGCCAATAAAATGAGTCATCCAATCAACATAGAACATCGAATTCTCCCAGGTAGTTCATGTTCACAAGAGACCAGGAAAAATAAAAATAAAATAAAACTGCCAAGACACTTTGTCACAAGACACACTAAGGATGAACATAGAAGATTCTAATTCTTCGACCAACACCACCAGCAGAACATACTACTACTTCTTGTAAAGGCTTGATTTGAAAACCCATCAACTGAAAATTAAGAGAAGGAAACTAAGTCCCATAATAGTCAACCCTGTTCTCCCTTTTTTTTTTTTTTTTTTTAATAAAGATATTTTTCATTAAGGTTTTAGTAATGAAGGCAGATTCATCACTTGGCCATCATCACCTTGACAAACTCCTCGTAATTTATCTGGCCATCACCATCAACATCAGCCTCCCGGATCATCTCATCAACTTCTTCATCGGTGAGCTTCTCCCCAAGGTTGGTCATCACATGGCGCAACTCAGCAGCAGAGATGAACCCATTTTGATCCTTGTCAAAAACTCGGAAGGCTTCTTTAAGTTCCTCCTCTGAGTCAGTGTCCTTCATCTTCCTAGCCATGAGATTTAGAAATTCAGGGAAATCAATAGTTCCATTACCATCAGCATCAACTTCATTGATCATGTCCTGGAGCTCTGCCTCAGTTGGGTTCTGGCCCAATGACCTCATCACAGTCCCAAGCTCCTTAGTAGTGATGCAACCTGCATTTCAAAATATTAAAATCAGCCCTTAATTACCATCTATTCCGGTTAGAGAAACAAACACCAAGTCTACATAGGTTCAAACTTGCCAATTAACCACACACAGACTACGTCCAAAACATTATAATCATTTTCAACCTCTATCAAAACCCAAATTTAACAAGCAAAGAAAGCAGAAGTGGAAAAACATATTCTTTATCTGAAGACACAACCACAATTTTGGCCCCTCTGGTTGCTAACGCTAATGTAATGATCACTGAAAACATGTTTGCTACCCAGACTAATTACAAAAAATTGTACAAAATCAAATAATTTTTCTGACAGACAGATACGCCTAAACAATGAAAGATGATGAATGAAGTTCAAGGGTTGTGAGTGTGTGCTCATGTTGGAAATGAAAACATTAGCAATCACACTAAATAAAAATTAAATTCCAGTTGCTGCAGTATCTCTATGCACTGCTAATTTATCTATCAATTAAAAAATACACCACCAATTTCAATACATAGAAACAAACTTATGATCTACAACGGCAGATCGTATGCTCCTGTAGTAACATGGTCTTCAAAACATTGAGTCATGCAAAACAAATGCACAAATTACATTTGAGTGTCCAGACAAATAATCATATAACAGGTAAAATAATTTCTATTAACAAAATTATATATATCTATATCACAATTTCTCAATATGAAAATCTAGAAAAATTAATTAAAAAAAATTAAAATCAGCTAACAATATCATCACAATGTAACACACACACATACTTTTCCAAGGTTAATGTTGTTTCCTTTATAAAATAAACACACAATTGAGCACTCTGGTGATTGAAATGATTCAAGATTTTTTTGGTAATTTTTTTATGGCAAATTCCAAAAAATAAACAAATCTGAGATTCAGTCAATCTCTTACTTCCCAGCAAGGAAACGGTGAAACAACAAATACGGTCCAAATAAAATAAAATAAAATCAAAATCAGATAAAAAGGGGAAATAATAATTAAATTGTCTAGTAACCCAGAAATGATCAGCTAAATCAACGACGCAGATATTATTGAAAAAAAACATGGAAGGCGCAAAAAAACGTTGATCTATCAAAGAAGTAGATCTGATAATTAATAATAATAATAATAATAATCAGAGAGAGAGAGAGAGAGAGAGAGAGAGAGAGAGAATCGGACCGTCGCCATCCTTGTCGAACAAGCTGAAAGCCTCCTTGAACTCAGAGATCTGGTCGTCGGTGAGTTGGTCTGCCATTTTCAATTCTTTCCTTTCAAAAAAAAACAAATTTTCTTTTTGTTTTCTAATTTTCTTTTCTACGAGAGAAGAAGAGATATCATATGAGGTGTGTTGTGTTGTGTACTGTGTAATTTCAATTTAGTTTAGGACAAAAAAGACGCGGTTTGAACGCGGAGTATGTGAGACAGAGCTCAAGTTGACTGCCACGTCGCCCTTTTCTTAGGCGCCCTTATCGAATCTTTCTTTATTTTTAGCTTTTTCTTTTTTTTCTTTTTTACTATAGACCATTTTAATTAATTCCTCCAATCAAAATACAATCCTAACCATTTTTTTATTTTTAATCCCAACTTTAAACATCAAATCAATCATTTTAAATTTGTAAACTAATTGTTTATTTAATACAGTATATAACTTATCTTGATGGCTTCAAAAGAGAAATAAGAATAAATAATTCTTTCTTTATTAATGTCTAAGAGATTTTTTTTTCCCTCACCAATTGAGTAGCGATAGGGGTAGACTTGAGATTTACGCTTAGGGGACCTTTTTCATCACTTTTTATTCTTCCTCCACATATTTATTAGTTAAAAAAGATTCTCACTTATTACCAGTACAATAATTGTACGTATATTTTTATTTTAAATATATAATGACAAATAATAGTAAGTTTTAATCTTTACTTTTTATTTATTTAATAGATGATGTGATAATTTTTTATTAAAACTAAAAAAAGATCCACTTAAAAAAATACTGAAGCTAAGCAAAACAACTTAGGTATTCTCCCAAACCATTAAGGAGGAATTTGGATGATGACTTAATAAATGCTATCCCTAAGAGTTGGAGTTCCTTTTATGGGCTTGGCCTCCTCGAATCTCTCCTCTTATTTTTTTCAATATATTGAGCAAAAAAATTAATGCTAATTTGTATAGAAATTAATCTATGTAGTAAAAACTTTATACATGTTTGCGTATATATTAAGCAAGATAAGTGTTTTATAAAAATAAAAAGAGTTAGTGTAGTAGTAGTAGTAATGCTTATGGAAAGAGTCTAGATAGCAATAAGTTTATACAATAAAGCTACAAGTACAACAAATGAACACAACATTTTCATAATAAGGTAAGACTTGGGTACAATACTTAAATACTACTCTTTAAGTTCCCCTCTTAAAATTCTACTATGTGAATTTTTCCTTATGAGATTGAAGTATATTTTTTAGTTAAGTAGCTACATGTCTCAATTTTAAGTAAAGAACCTAAGGAACAACACCTAAGATATAGTTTTACAATTATACTTTATGTTGGCTTTATTCCATGACAAAAAGTATTATAATTGTATTAATTTTGTTCCTTATATTTTGTGGGATTTTATTGTATTAGGTTTATTATTAATACTCGGTGAGGCTTGGCAAATGCAATCAGGCGTATTGCGGGATCCGGAAAGTTTGAGAAGACATGATTCCGAGAAGTCTGTTAATAGTAAGAGCTTGGAGGGCTCAAGTACATTGGGTAAACTAGGCTTGGAGGGTCTTTTGTTATTCGCATACTCCAGCTTTATTCTCTAGTAGATCGATTTCAACTTGAAGGGTCGTAGAGAGGTTTTTCGTCGAGTTTTTTGGTTTTCTCTTCGATAACACGTCTTGGTGTTATTTTGTGTTTGCATCTCTCTTCCCTTACTCTTGTATTTTACTTTTATTGTTCATGTGTATGCACTAGAGCAGATCTAGTGATTGTGCTTCATTTACTCTTATTCCGCACTTATATAAGTTAGCGTAAAAGCAATCTAGCCGTAATTTTAAAATTGGGGTCTAAACAAGCTCTTATATTTTAGCACAAATCCAAGCTTTCAATAATAAACTCAGTTGCACATCCAAGTCCACCATAATTAAGACCAAAAAACCAAAAAGAAATAAGAAGGCAAAAAAAAAAAAAGGATTTAGGTCACTCATATGTGCGAGTCTTCTTAGATCTCCTAAACCTAAGCCGCCACTTTAAGGAAGTCGGAAGAGAGGATCCCAAACCCATATCTCCCACTATTCCAGCCCCATCTATTAGACCCACACACATTTTGACAAGTTAATAATTTTCTTGCCCATTTTGCATTGAAAGAAATAGCATGAGTGTTAACATAGAACAAGTTAAGAAAGATCTAAAAATAAAAAATCAATTATTATACAAATTTTAAAAATTATAATTATAAAAAAGCAACAATAATAGAGGCCCAAAATTTGCATGACTTGTATTTTTGTTTGAGTTATAATGTTCAATCATAAGGTCAAGATCAAGTGTCCAAATCTAACTCAAAAAAAGGTGTATTTTGTAACCTCGATTGCCCTTCGATTGTGCCTGGATCAATCGAATCTGACCTCTCAACACACTCTTGAACGAGGCTCACTTAAAAGAAGGTTTATTTTGTAATCTCGATTGCCCTTCGACACAAGAATTTTGATTCTAAGAAGTATTAAATAAGACAAAAATTGACTTGGAAGACATGTCCTACATGCATATCTATTTAAAAGGTTCATTATAATTGACTCATTAAGAGATTTTTGAGAGGATTGTTGTGTACCAAGTTTAAGAAACATTGAACCTCTATTTTCACCATAACTCGTAAATGCAAATAGTAAATCTCAAGACAATGTTGTTGATTAGTGAGGCCGAAAACATGCTCTACTTATGTGTTTGATGTAGGGGTCGAAATCTTCAATGTGGTCTTTTAAGTCTCAAACGCAATTCATGAAAGGATTTCAAGATAAAAGAGTCCAAGTGATTTAGAGTTGATCGTGGAGTCACATTAGTAAGTTTTCTACTGGTAAAGTTTAGAATAATGAATATCATTTAGATTGTGAAACTTCAATTATATTATTGATTTCCTTCTTAGGGTTTGGGAACCCTCATAATGTTTTTCCTCAAGATGTGTCCAGTTTTAATCAATATTAATGGCTAATTTGGATGGAGGGGAACAGAACAGAGTAAAATAGAGTAGAGCTAGCCAGAAATTGGTTGCAATTTTCGGCCAACTCTACTCTATTTGTTAGGAATGCTATAAGTATATGAATAATAATTGTTGTAAATTTAGTTAGTTAGTTGGTTACAATTCCAAGCATGTTAATCACATTTAGCACATGTTGGAATTATTAATGCACATAGAGAATAATATGACCATTAGAATAAGGTCATGTGGACCAATAGAATATTTTTATAGTTCTATAAATAACTACTTGTAATCACATTTCCATCATTGAAGAATAAACCAATTACTTAGTGCATTAATGCATCTCTTTCTCTCTCTCTCTCTTTCTCTCTCTCTCTCTGGAGGGTGACTACCTTGAATTAAGTCAATTTCCTTACAATTCCTATCCATCTTCATTAGAAACCACCGGGTTCCTAACAATTGGTATCAGAGCCACTGATCTTAATACGGATGACTGTGATCGAAGAGAACTTTGGAAAGAATTACGGCAAATGGTAAACAAAGTTTCAGAAAATATCAAGACTTTGTACAAATCTCACAATACAGTTTTAGAGAAGGTCAAGGCCTTGGCTAAATCTAACAAGGCCATGAATGAAAATCTCTTAAGATTGTAAGAAGGTCTTAAGAATATGAAAGAAGAGGAGTTATAATCTCTTGATTCAACGGAACTCGAAGAACAAATCAAGTTCCAAGAATCCACTGCTGATCTTGCAAGCCGAGATGTTGATTTTTGTGTCAAGGTGGATGATGATATACATGTACACTCTGCCCTTAAAGTTTAATCCAAAGAACCAACAAAGAAGGTGATAATGATCTTTCAAGAACCAATTCTTGATGCACCAATGGAGGCTTCCATTCAAGTATCTATGATTTAAGAATTGGCAATCCAAGTGTCGGTGATCCAAGAATCCAAGATGCAAGCGCCAACAATTTTAATAAATCTAGAATTAAATAAGGTCTTGAGGATACAAGAACATCCCAAGGTTCAAAGAACCAATGATACCTTGAAGAGTGAAGAACCATTAAATGCTTAAGAATTTGAGCAAAGTTTGAAGATCTACGAAGAAAAAACCTTCATGTGCATGAGACCGCTTGTCAAAGAAAAATGTATGAATATGGCGATCAAAATGTCACTAAGGTATTGGTCTATTGGAAGATCTCATTTGATGAAGATGCTATTTCACAACAACACCTTGTGGACAAGGTGTTTTCAAGGGAAGGGAAACATTAGGAATACTATAAGTATATGGACAATAATTGTAGTAGATTTAGTTAATTGGTTAGTTACAATTCCAAGCATATTAATCACATGTTGCACATGTTGGAATTATTAATGCACATAGGGAATAATAGAACAATTAGAATAAGGTCATGTGGGCTAATGAAATAGTTTTATGGTTATATAAATACCTACTTGTAATCACATTTTCATCATTGAAGAATAAATCAATTTCTTAGTCCATTAGTGTATGTTTCTCTCTCTTAACCTTTCTCTTTCTCTACGGAAGGTGACTACCTCGAATTAAGTCAATTCCCCTACAATTCTTATACATCTCCTAGGTTCCTAACACTACACTACTCTACTCTCCCTCTATTCAAACTGGCTAATTTGTCAAAATGATTAATTCTGCTATAAAATCAACCAAGGGGTCTAAAGTTACTTTTCAACTGGTATCAAAGTTACTCTCTGTAAGATTAAATTTCTTGGGCTTGATCCTTAAGTGTTGTTGTAAACTTCTTATTGTCTTAAATATCAAAAAATTGCTAAAAGAATTCCAAGAAAAATTAAGTAAGGTTGAATTTTTAAAAGATGAATTAATTTTAAAATTAAATGAAGGCAATAAGTTGAATGAAAATTGTAAAAATCAACATGCCTTTCAAGTGGATAACATTAACACTTTGTTTGTTTCAATATAAAATATTTTCAAACGTAAAATATTTTACATATAAAAAATTTTACCGTAAAATATTTGACTGTAAAATATTTTCCAGTATTTGGAATAACAAAACACGTTAAAATGCAAGCCACCACCAGCCACCCACAAATGAGCAAAAACCACCAACAGCCACCCCAAGATGAGCATAATCCATTAAACCCCCACCAACCACCCCAAAAACTAGATTTGTTAGAGAGGAAAAAGACAGTCACCACCTAAAAATCTAATCATTAAACCACAAATTTGAGCACAAACCACCAGCAATTCACAACATATGAGCATTAAACCACAAATACAACAAAACCACTCCATAACCACCTAAAAGAAAGCCAAAAAAAACTCACAAACCCATATTGAAAACCCAAAAACCCACCAAGCCAAAAACTCAAATTGCAGGAGCTTGGCCACCATCACCGTAGAGAAAACCTACAAAGACGAAATGGAACTGCAATCTACCATCAACGTCAACCCATGTCTCCATTTCAGACAAATCTAAACCCATGAAGTAAAACCAATTTTAGATTTCCACCGCAACACCTTCCTTTGATCACCGCTTATCCAAGTCATGCTGGAAAGCTTCCTTGACCACCACCAACATCACAACTCCCACCAAGAAGCCCTCCTCATGACTTTCTTTTTTTGTGGGAGATGGGTTTAAGAGAAGGGAGAGAGAGCCGACGATGGGTGATGCCAACGGAAGCTGGAGCAAGCCGATGGTGCCTCAGACCTTAAAGCCGGTGATTGGTGGGAGAGGGGATCGGAGGTGGCTAAGAGGCTGTTTGGATTAATGATTTCCATAACTCATAACTCTATTTCCATAACTCATAACTCAAAAATGGTGAGACCCGTAGCTGAGAAGTCCGTTTGGCACCCCATAACTCTGTTTCCAGTTTTTTGTTTCCATCACTCAATTCTCTAATTTTTGAGTTATGAGTTATAGAAACTAAAAACACATTTTAGCTGTTTTCAATTTCCATAACTCTGTTTTCAATGACATTTTTGTAATTAAATACACATCCATGGACCCATTGTCAGTGCCTTGTCAAATCCGGCTCTCCCATTCACGTCCCCACCAACAATTTTTTCCTTCACACCAAAAACCCAACCCACAGAAACTCTTCTCCATTCCCAAATTCCAGCATCCCTTTTCACACTTCATCCCCTTTGCCCAGCCACGCCGATCGAGCCCC
This sequence comes from Castanopsis chinensis, assembly GCA_032878915.1. Taxonomy (NCBI): domain Eukaryota; kingdom Viridiplantae; phylum Streptophyta; class Magnoliopsida; order Fagales; family Fagaceae; genus Castanopsis; species Castanopsis chinensis. The sequence continues at coordinate 21,533,273 of JAVQMG010000109.1, read as the reverse complement.
CACCTCATCCAACCCACGGCAACCACAACTCAAACCGGTAAACACAACGACGAAGTTCTGGGCTTGGGTTCTCTTCTCTCTTTTTTTTCTTTTTTTTTTTCACTGGGTTTCTGTTCTTCGCTTGTGATCGGAGTCCATCTCCGACGGTGAGTCATTTCGGCAAGAGAATTGTTTCGCCTAGGATCGAAGTCCATCGGTGAGTCGCACTGAAATCGTTTCACCTGGGATTGGAGTCCATTGGTGAGACCGTGGATAAAGATCTTGCAGTGGGTTGCTTGCCGGTTTGGGTGTGGGTTTTTCCTGGGTTCGGTGAGTAGTGGTGGTGAGCGATGGTGGTGTGGGTTTTTTCTGATTCATTTTTTTTTCTTTTTTTTTTCCTCTTTTTTCATTCCTTTTCACTGGGTTTTTGGGCTTGGTTGTTTTTTTTTCTTCTTCTTTTCTTTCCTTTTCACTGGGTTTCCATTCCTTTTTTTTCTCCTTGAGTTCGTCGAGGTTGTCGCTGCTATTGATGTTGATGTTGCTGTTGTGGCTATGGTGGGTTGTAGCGGTGACTGCAGCGGTGGTTGTTGTGTCAGTTTGTCACTGTGTTAACATGGATGAGTGATGAGTAACGAGTAACGAAAATTAAGTGATGAAAGAAAAAAGCATCCAAACAAGCCCTAAGTTTTTGGGAGGGACATTTGATCTGGGAGAGTTTGAGTGCAAAGTGACTCTAGGAGTGAAAAGAGTGATAAAATGTTTTACCAAAAATTTAAGTGTAAAATATTTTACATAAATTTGCTTAGGTTGATTTAGTTGATTGAAAATATTTTACTTTTGACAAAATATTTTACTACAAAACGAGTATTGTGAAATTGAAAAATATTTTCTTGAAAATATTTTGCATCTAAACAAATGAAGCATAAATACAAAATAATGGTGAAAGATGACTGTAGGGGGTAAAAGCGTCGGAACACCGTATGGGCCTAGGGCCTGGTCCGAGGACGGGGACTCCGCCAAAGGGGCAGTGAGTCGTGGGTAGGGCCTCCTAAAACGGGGACCCAAACGCCAGCCGACCAGGCTGCCAGCCGAATTTGTACTGATCCGAGGAGAATGTCTCCTTGGACTAAGGGACCCTAGTCCGAGGAGCGTAGCACGTCGTCTAGGGAAGGACTCTTAAAACTCAGCGAGTCGTCCCACGCACTAACGGGACGCCGAAGAAGGGGACAAGAGGGACGTGCACTGCACAAAGCTGCTGCCACCGCATTAAATGCCTTCCACCTACCCGCCTGGCCGCATTAATGGGGAAATGACTCCTGAGGGGACGGTGGGCAGCTTTCTAATCCTTGGGGAGCGTTTTCAGGAAAAAGACAGATGGGAACCAGGGATGGGAAGTATAAATAGAGAGGGATGAATCCTAGGAAGGGGATCCTGATTTTCTTCCAGGAAAGAGGAAGGCACACACTCTCTCTCCCCTCCTAAAGAACAGAAAGTCAGCCAGCACAGAAGCTCCTCGGCTCACGTCCGACGAAGGAAATAGACCACCCCATCGGCCAGCAGCCTGCAGGAAGCGGACTTGGGCCTTACCCAATAGCCTTCTAAAGCCCCTAGAAGTATAGGCTTTAAGCCCATTCTCTACAAATTCTATTGTAAAGGTCACTTGGGCCGGCTTGGTCACACATTTGGGCCTAGGGCCAACTTTGTGTCCCTACAATGACAAATAAAAGTTCCTATCCCTAAAAGTTCTTAGGAAATTTTTTATGAAAAAACGAAAAAGTTACCAACTTTTTTGACAGTTTTTTTCAATTCTCTATAAAATGTTTCCAAAAATAGATGACTAATGTGTGCCCTAAGAGCACACATTATTACGTTTTTTATTTTTATTTTTTTTATTTTTTAAGTAAAGTGTAGTATGCATGCATTTTTGTTATAGTCATACTAGAACATTGAACCTAATTTTTAAATTGTACAATGGACTTGGACTTAGACTTATATTCTAACACCCTTAGAGCATCCACAGCAGATGTTGCATAAATTATGCCATTTTGCCACATTAAAACCCTACTTTATTATTTTACCACATCATTTTACAACATCACATTTATCAGATGTTTTATTTTCCAATTCTACACATTAAAATAATATTTACTACACATTAAAATAATATATTAAACAGTTCACACCACCACTGCTTCACTACACAGCTGACACCACCACCGGTCTCCACCAAGCAACCCACGGTCTCCATTAAAACAGTTCACGCAACCCACGGTCTCCACCAAGCAAAACCCAACCCACGGCAAACAGAACACATACCCACGGCAAACAAAACACATACCCACGGCGAGCAAACCCAGACCCATGGCGACAGACCCACGGCGAGCGAACCGAAAACCACAAACCTTAAACATAACCATCGAAACCCATATCGCAAACCAAAAATCACCAACCCAAATTGGCCAGCCACCACCACTGAAACCCAAATCGCAACCCACTGACCAAAGTCTCAACCCACTACACCCAAGTCACAAGACCCACCACTGATCCATAACCCACAAACCAAACCCACCCACCACCGATCTGCCCATCCAAACCCACCCATTGCCCAACCCACTCATCAAACCACAGCCAAAAAACGTGAACGGAAAAAAAAAAAAAAAAAAAAACCCGAAGCGGAATAGAGAAGACAGATGGTCACGGCGTCGAGTGGTGGTCTTTGGTGAGATCGGCGGCGTCGAGCGGTGGGCTTTGGTGATCGGCTTGCTGTGGAAGACGAAGAGGGAAGACAGAGACGAGAGAGAAGACAGAGATGAGAGACGGAGAGACAAAAAGCAAGGGAATAAAATAACAATATAATTATGCCACAGCTCGTCCGTACCGTAGCAAATTTGCTACGGTACTGTTCAATGTTGCAAAAATTTGCAACATTTGCAACATCTGATAAAAGGGCCTTTTTTGTGTTTGGTGTGGGATGTGTGCCAAATATTTACCATTTGGCACATATCCCACGTCTACTGTGGGTGCTCTTACATATTGCTGAATTGGATGAACTGCTTTTTTGACTTTTGGCAAAAAAATCATATTGTCGCCACGTTTTGGCGTCTTACCACTCATGCAAAACAAAATGGGGATAAATGGAACAGTTGCAAAATTGGGTCTAGGGAAACTAATAATGCATATAAATTGTCTCCCTCATTATTGATTTCAGTTTTTTTTTTTTTTTTTTTTTTTTTTTTTAAGGAAATTAAATTTGTGTGAGAAGATTTGTTGCTTGGCAAGTTGGGATATTAGACATTTAAAAGGGAAGGGAATGAGAGACATATAGCACGCAAACTTGGTTAGTGGTCAACTTTAAAGGAATGCCATGGTTTATGAAGGAACAATGTGGACCGAAGAACAGATCAAGAGAGAGCATTATCAAGGATGTTAAAGCTCGGCTGGTATTTCAAACAAAGTTCTAGAAGTGAAACTTTAAATGCTACCATTTGTTGTGGTTTGAACTTAGGCAGCCCTGTGGTGCAGTGCTGAGTGCTGTCATTTTACTGCTGCAATGGTGTGCTGTTTTTGTTTTACTTCAATTTATTGTGCTGCTAGTTTCTTTGTAACTTTTAGTTTGAGGTGCCCCTGTTTAGCTTCCTTCCCTGCTCTGTTTTGGGATTTATTCATGTATGTGTTCCCTATTTTGTTTTTCCATGAAACATAAGCTAAAGAATTTTTTTTTAAAAATAATAGTAAAAAATTTTGTCCTAGCCCATACCCTATCTTTATGAGAAAAGAATTTGCAACGAATATATTTTGGAAAGCTTTTTAATAATCAATTAGAGAAAGGAATAGCTTTTGGAACGCAACGGTCAGATTTTGTACGTTACTTTCAGTGAAATGGTTGAAGAATTCTCTGCATATTATGATGTTTCAGCGACTTTGGCGACCATCTTCCATGTATGATGTGCCAAAATTCGTGCCTAACTGAAGCCATTATGATTTTATTTTCCCATCATTAATAAATGGCCCCTACCCCTCGGAACCAGAATAGAAAGAAAAATTAAGAATACTTTAGGCCACTGAAAAAACGGATTAAATTAAACCCGACTCACTTAAATGGATAGTCTGGTTGACCCATGGCTCAAGTGGGTCGACCAATCTTTTAGGGAAAAAAAAAATCTATTTTTACTCATCTAGATACGACTTTGTTTATTTTACAGTTTCATACTCACAAATCTCTCTTTCACTTGCTTGCTTTCCTCTTTTTACTCTTGTCAATTTTTGTTTTCTCTCCGCCGGAACCAAGTTAAATTGTGCGGCCAAATCTTCCTCAATTTGCATCAGTTAAAAAAAATGATGTTAATTAAAACCCCATACAATGTTGTATATTATTTAATGAATTGTTAGTAAAATATTTAGACATAATGGGAATAGCATGTTAGTCTTTGACATAGTTTCAACATAGAGTTAAAGTGTTCTTTTTTAGAGATATGAATTGTGAGGTGGAAAAGTGAAGTGACAAGGGAGCAATATCATTTTAAGTTAAAAAAAAATTGTAAGTCTTTAAATAGCTCACTTTAATTCTATTAGGATGTGTTTAGATTCTGCTTATTGCTAAAAACTGAAATCACTATAGTAAAATAATTTTTTAAATGTGTGAATAGTACCGTGAGACCTAATTTTGAAGCTGTTTTTGCTGAAAAAAAGTACTTGCGAATCCTGTAAACAGTGCATGAGGCCCACTAAAAATCGTGCGACGCTGCTGACAGGTGCTTTTCAGCACTATTCAAACATACACTTACACTTAATCGTATTGATTGCCACGCACTAAAACCCCATTATGGAAAAACTCACTACTATCCAAACACTATCTATCTCTTCGCTTAAGTGAAGAGATTAAAAAAATGGGCTATATGAGTAACCTATTAACAATTATTACGATATATTAAGCTTTAAAGTGCTAGAAACAATTATTACGATATGTTAAGCTTTAAAGTGTTAGGCTGATTCCATGACAAAGTTTGTATTTAAATATTTGAATTGGTTTTATTTGGTTATCGAAAAATTTTTGTCGAGAGCTACATTTAAGATTTCCAAGATATTGAAGGCTAGAACATTTCACTTAAGTGAAACTGGAAGGGCTTAACAAAAAAGGTTGTAGCCCAAATAGTACTTTCACTCTCTTAAAATCAAGATTATGGGTGAGAAATCCTAGTAATTCTTAGGTATTCCTAGAACACAGAGAATGATGCTCTCTCCTCTCACATTCATAGTGTGGTCTACTCATTAAATTCATGATGAGATCCACCATAAATGTGAGAAGAGGGAACATCATTTCACTATACTCTGAGACTCCCTAAGAACTTTCCAAGAAATCCTATGTTTAATCTTGCATGTGCAGAATGAAGATTGCTAGCAAAAACAAAAAAGCTGGAAAAGTTCTGACCTAGTGAAAAAAATAAATTTTACAGTAGCGAAACTAGAAGGGCATAACAAAAAGAAAAGTGAAATATTCATCGAAAAAAAAGAAAAGAAAACTGAAAACTTATTTCATTATAAAAGAAAAGATGAGTTGTTAGGAACACATATGATTTAGCTCTACTCTCTAATACTAATACTAATAATATATGCTAGCTGAACCACTACAATGTTGCTTCCTCCTAATCCTCATTGAGGTAAAGCTGTCTGGTAAGGGCTAATAATCCCAGTCACATTTCCTGATCAGACACTAGATGATTTAGACAACTAACCGATAGCTGAAGTTTGTGATGTGCAGGAGCAGGACTACATCGATCATATCTCACACTCAAAATTAACTTAGTACATTAACTTGTATTCTATTCTATTCTAATGTCATTCATTTTCACTTTTTTGCTTCTGCTTCTGCTGCTGCTGCTGGCGGCTTTGGCTCCTCTGGAACTCCACCATCAATGCAACTCCTACACCTCCTTTCTACCCATCCTTCTATATCGTTCTCCCCATGCCTTCCACCGCACAGTCGCGCAATGATTCCTGCTATGACACCTACAATAGTGATCACTGCTAAAACTACCACCAGTGTCTCGATTGATCGGGGTGTATAGCGATTTGGCTCCACCACCGTTAAAGTTGGTGGTGCCTCAGTTAGTGGTGGCTGCTCATCACGTAACCTTGCCTCTAGAGTCCCCAACACCAAGGACACAACCATGACCATGAACATAAACTAGTTGTGTCGGACTCTTTTAAATGTATCCTCTATATTTTGTAATTGATTTTTTATATAAAGATAGACAAAAGAGATGATGTAGAGAAAGATGTGACAAGGAGTAACTAAAATAGATAAAGAGTATGGGCAGGAGTGAAAGAAAGTGAAGACTGGAGAGGGTATTAGAAAGAGATTGAGTTCGATCGAAAACTTGAGAAGGTAGGTAGATGGAAATAAATAAAAAGGGACACAAAGCTATGTAATCAAGAGAATGAGAAGATGAGATGAGAGTGAAACTATTCTCTAAAGTGAAACTATGGAGAGGCACGGAAGGTAAAGAGGTTGAAAAATGAAATGAGAGAGTGAAGATACTGTTTAGGAGTTTGGAACAACAAATGCTATCCGGTACATAATTAATAATGTGGAAACCGAAAGACACACGAAATGTTTGTTTAAAGGTAGGAGATGGAGATGAAATAGGATTCCAGTATTCTTTTTGGCCGTGGAAGTGGAAGTGGAAGTGGAACTCTACTTACTTTTTGGCACTTTGGATCTTCTTTTTTTTGTTTTTGCTGAATAGCACTTTGGATCTTCTTTGGGTGATTATTTGATTTCCCTTACATCTTTTGTTACTTTTTAATCTACTTTGGCGTTTCTATATTTTTTAAATTGAATAAAAGTTACAAAGGCTAATTTCAACCTTGTTAGTGCGTGACCTGACCGTTGAATTGCTCTTTGACGCCAAAAGTGAATATTTTGTGATTCACGTGTCAATGTTCATTTTGTGACCCCGAAAATTATGTTTATTTTTCCTTTGGTGACTTTTCCTAGTTTGTCATATGTATGCTCTTAATTGCTGTTACCTTGTCTTATGAGACGTACAACTCAGAACTTTTAACTCTCTCTGTGTCACGCACGCCAATACACACACCCACACACACAGTGAACAGTCAGCTAATTTGTCAACTTTGTAGAAATATGGATAGCCAGATGGGTATGATGCACCTGACGGGTCAATCAACTAAAAAGATGACTTTTTTCGGGTTAGGGTAATTCATCATAGAACAACCGCAGTCCAAGCAGCCTGCCCTGCACGCCATGTGCGGAATACAGACTCATGAGTAGATAAAGATAAAAGAAATTATTTTAGTTGCTTATATTTTTATGTATCTATGAAATGTCACTTTTAAGACAAAATACTTCTTCTTTTTTTTTTTTCTTTTTATAAGAAAGACAAAATACTTCTAAGTTCTAAGCGATGATATCGAACCTCCAACAATTTTATATAGACAGACAATTTTACATAAAACAGACATGCATAAAGACATACATGTGTCCTCTTTGGATTTCAGGGTCGACTTCACGATTTGACAACACATGTTTTTGGATGTATATACTGCATGGACATGGGGATCTTATTATGGTAAATTCGTGTATAAATGTTCGTCACCAATAATTAATTAAATTTTTAAGGTGTAATTAATCGTTTATATCTATTTGATTTTAAAATTTATTACCAAAGGTCTCAAAGATTCCTAACCTAAGTAAAGATTAAAATCATGTTTCAAACTAGAAACTTTTTTTTTTTTTTTTTTGAGAATACCAAGGGGCTATTTCTTTTTTTTTTTTTTTTTTTTTTTCATTCTTCATTCAGTTTTCATCATTCATCACTTAAAATACCCAAATTTTATATACCCACCCATTGGGCACATTTTTTCAACTTCTCATCACTCAATTTTTTCTACTTTTTGTGAGACCCATGCCTGACTTCTCACTCAGTGATTTCTGTTAGCCAACCCGTGAGGAGGTGATTATTCTTGTTCTTCTTCTTCATCTACATCCTCCTTCTCCATCAAACCCAAAACCCCATCTCCAAAACCCCATTTCATCAAAGCCTCCACAAACCCATCTCCTCCACCGCAACAACAGCCAAAACCCATCTCAGTCTCTAAACCCCGCCACCCACTCGACAAAAACATCCACAACGAGGCTCACTGCAACAACCCAACATACTCCCACCTCTTCTCTGCCAAGTTCGTCCCTTTCAACCCGAACCCATCTCAGCAAACCTCCGACAATCGGTGCAGCGGCGCGAGAAGGGTTTTTCCAAGGTCGGGGCAGCGCGGGTTGGGTGAGCTCCAATCAGTGACTGCATGCATGAGGAGGTGTTTATTCTTGTTCTTCGTCTTATTCTTGGGTTTTGAGAAGTACAATAAAGAAATCTAAACAAGAAATGGGTATTTTGAAACCCATTCATGTTTGTTCTGTGATGAAGAAGAACAAAAAAAAAAAAAAAAAACTGACAAGATTCTGATGAAAAGGAAGAAAAAAGAAAGAAGAAGAAAGAACAAACTGAAGAACAATGGAGAAGAAAGAAAAAAAAAGGGAAAAAAAGAAAAGAAAAGAGGAGAGTGAAGTCAAAAGTTGTGGCTAGTGGGATCCTCAATGTGTGTGTATTTACAAAAATGTCATCATAATTCTGTTTTCATAACTTGAAAACACCTAACATGTATTTTCAGTTTCCATAACTCATCACTCAAAAATCAGAAAATTAAGTGATGGAAACAAAACTTGAAAACAAATCCAATCAAGCTTTCTCTCCATGGGTCCCACCATTTTTAAGTTATAGGTGATAAAAACAGAATTATAGGTAATGAAAATACAAAAACCAAACAGCTCCTAAGCATTTGTAACACACACATGGAGAGAGGGGAGAAGGTTTTTAAAGAAACTTACAATAGTGTATATCCAAAAAAGCCTTTCAAACTAGAAACACGAGTCTGGAAGTTCGGTTAAATATAAGAAATGTGTTAGGCACTCCCCCCACAATGTCTATCTTATGATGATACATTATTTTGACCTATTCCTAAGCTTTGCTTTACTAATTGACAAATTAATTGGGCTATCAATATTTAGGTTTTGGTATGCAATGTCCCATTGTGCCATGATATGTGACATAATTTTACTGGAGTAATATATATATTAGGCTTTGAAGAGAAGTTTAGGGGCTGGAAGATATACTTGAATATCAAGAGACCCCTATGGCCTAACGAAGGGTTTTCTCATTTCTTCCCGTAAGAGCATTCACATCAATTTTTCTAAATTTTTCTATCTATTTTAGTGTAAGAACTTGCTTTTCTTTTCTTTTTTTCTATTTTACTCACCTTATTTTACAAAATACCTACATCAGATTATCTATTCTACATTCCATTCTATTTAAATAATCATTATTTATTTATTATTATTATCATTATTTTACCTTTATTTTCTCTTGTTTTCTCTAATCTCTCAATTATCTTCTCTCTTCTTAAAGACTCAAACGTGTCTCTCATCTCTACCTCTTCATTCTCTCATCTCTTAATTCCTTCACCTCAAACATCTCTCTTCTCTCAACTTAATTTTATCACCATCATCGTCCTTAGGGTTGTTTAGGGGTCAGGTTGGGTCAAGTTTGTGTCCAACCTAGACTCAACCCGATAGTATCGGGTGGGGGGAATTTTAACCCACAACCAACCCGAATGGAGTTTCGAATCGGCTAGATCTAGTATTATCAATTTCAGGTGTGTATTGGTCGGTTTCAGGTTTGCAAATCTTTCTGGATTTTGGTCAAAATCTTGCTAGATCTGGTCAAATCTAACCAGATCTAACGAGATATGATCAATAATCCTCCGAATCTATCGAGATCTGGCTGAGATCTCGCTGGATCTGTTGAGATCCAACTAAGATCTCCTTAGATCGCCGGAGTTTGAGTTCGAGCTTACCAAATTTTTTATTGAAATTAGCAATTTCTAACGAGGAGAGAACAAGTCTTTGGGCAGGTCTGGTTCGTCACTTTCTCAGACAACAAAACCGCCACTCAAACCAACAGTATCAAGTCTTGGCGTCGGCGACCCACGACCGACCAAACCACCACTTGGATCGGGCATTTATTGGGTGGAGAGCGTCAAGTTCAGGCGGGTCTTCGGGTCTAGGGGAGTGGTAGATAGCCCTAGTCGTCCTCCATCTCTCTCAATTTGATCCACCATCAAACCCACCACTATCCTTTTCTTACTCTGACCCAGCCAAGACCCAACTTCTTTCTTTCAATCTAATCAGCAACAACTCTAAGGAATCACGAGTACATCGTGCCACGACAGTAGCTCTCTCTATGTTTATCGTTTGATCTCACACATGACTCGAGCATGGGTTTTTTGGGTTGTGATGAAATGGGTCAAGATGAAGTTGGGTTAAGGTGAAATGAGTTTTCTACGTTGAGGATAAATGCTACTATGGTTTTCTGTTGAATTTAGTTTGAATTTATTTTGATTTTGGGTTGATTTTTGTTGCTGATTTTGCTTTAATTTTTTGTTGATTTTGGGTCAATTTTGTGTTCAGATCATTCTTACTCTGTGGTGAAGAGAATGAGCAACTGAGAATCACTGGAGCTGAGATGGGAGAGATGGGAGAGCTGAGGCGGAACAAACGAAGAGGGAGAAGTGAAGGAGAGGAGTTTAGTTGTGTAGAGAGAGAGAGAGAGAGAAACGAACCAAAATAAAGAACAATAATAAAATAATATGATAGAAAGCTACAGTAACCGTGTGAATATACACAGTTGCTTCGATATTTACACAACAATGCAATGCACTGTCTAATGCATGTGAGTTTTAGGCATATAGTGTAAATTTTACAACGTTTTTTGTATTTTGCACTCATGATGTGAGTGCTCTAAGCCTAAATAACCATCCTCCAGAGAGCCTATTGGATATACATAAACCAGAAGAGGAAAATTTAAAAGAATATCTTTTGTGTGCAAAAAAAACCCAGGTGTGCGCTAACAGCTTTCACCTTGGGCGTACACATTTGTCCAACCATCAAAATGGCCCTTTTAAAAGGGGTTGGCAGATCCATATAGATATTTACTAACCAGATTCATACAAAGAAGTGCTTGAAAATTATGACTAACCTGCTAGATCCTCGCTAACTTATTTAAAATATGGAATGTGCTCATCAAGTGCACTATTTTGTGAATGTGATAGCTCCTTGGATTTCGCTTGATGAGTCGCTATGATCTACCGTGTGAAATTCTCGTGATGGACCAAATCACAAGGAAACTCACGGGTTAAAATTTCATGGAAGAGTAACTGGATATTATAACCATTATATATAGTGCTTGGATATTGAGAGTTTGAGACCCAAAAAAAAAAAAAAACGCAAACAAATAATTCAGACCAACGACTAGGAGAGATCCAGTTCAGCTTATTATAACCCAATCCTCGGCTGAAAAATATATTTTTTCAAAAATAAGAGAGGCAGAGAGAAGGATTACTATCCATCAAAGAGAAGGCGAAGCTTGTTTGAGTGGTTTTTCATGGGTGAAACCAGAGGGACTTCTGGGAAAATGATTCCTTAAGAGTTTTTAGAATCTCTGGAGAGCTGATTATTGAATATAAAGTAAAAAATTAGCCCCCCAAAAATTTTGTAAGCCCTAAGAACTAGTCTGTTATCTCCATTCCTTCTTGCTCATCATAGCCACATCTTGCTGAAAATTTATTAGGTACCAGAACTAACTCTACATGGATTTATATTATGAGCAAACATCAAACATGAAAATAAAAGAGAGAGAATGAGAAACTCACGATTTCTTCACATTTACTCAGTTCTAAGTTTCACAGCTTCATCAAAACAACCCATAACTGGGACACATTTCCTCACTTAAATTTATTTGTTTGGGTTCTAGTTAAGTTTCGCTCTCTATCAAACGAACCCATGTTCACACACTATCAAACAAACCCATAACTGGGACAAGTACAGGAATAAAAGTGCAGTAAAGACATTAAGATCTGAACCAAGTTCAAAACAGGAAAAACATGGGTTTAGGAGTAGGAAGTTGTATTAAATGTGAACAATAACTGAAAAGACGAAACCTTCAAGGTTCAGTAGTGCGGGACTTGACGATGAAGTTCTGGCGGCTGATGGGATTCATTACCACAGGTGGACCTGCAGTGCGAGGCCATGCCTGGAATTTCCTGTCAGTTTCTTCCCACCATTCCTTGTTTGCAACAGTTTTTGGGGTAGTTCCTGAAATGGAAAAATAAATCAACTAATGATATTAATTTTAATTTAAACCACGAGATGCAGTAGTTTAACATAATTAATCTGGTGAATTGGAGGAGCTTCCCTTCCTGTCATAAAACTAAAGCTACGCCTACACGCACTCCTCCTGTGTTTGGTCTTCAATTGGCTGGGTGTTTCGTTTGCAGTCTTTTTCTTAAGGACTACTACTCTAACAGTCTTATGTGATGTGCATGTGGTAGGGTAGTTACTTTTTTTGGCGGTTGAGTGGAGTGGAGTGGAGTGGAGGGGAATTGAGAAAGAAAAGAACTTGCCTCCAAAAATCTTCTTGTCAGCAAGAATATGGTCGAATGCAAATGAAATTGCAAAGGATCCCAAAACTGCAGATATGATGTACTTGGCTGCACCACCCATCTTCAAACTGCATCCATTTCCATTTCAAGCTAATTAAATAACTTAATACTCGAATTACATCATAATAAGCAAAGAAATAATTCACTCCCTCCCAACTAAAGTTTAGTAAAGTTTGAGAGAGAGAGAGAATGAGAGCTAAACCTTTTGAAAATAAAACTTGAAATGTAAAAACCTTGTATTTATTAAGTTCAATTCTGCAACAGATGAAACATCATGGAGTCGCAGCCATACAAACAAAAAAGACAAATCTTAATTGAGAAATTGGAACCCTAGGTCTACACTACCCAGAAATGGAATGGAATGGAACAAGATGATGTTTCTTATTATTATTATTACTATTAAAATTAAAATTGTTCAAACAGAGAGCATAAAGGTTACGATTATTCAAACAAACAGACCATACATAAAGATAAAAAGAAGATATAGAAGAGAAAGAGAACTGACCAGCACACCAAAGCACTTTGCGTTTCGGTGTTCCTGTTCCTGACTCCTGTTGATGATTCTTGAAGCAATGAAGCTTCCTGAATTCGTTTCGATGACACCTTTACCAACATATATATATATATATATATATATATATATATATACATATATATATGTTTTATAATACTCTCTACTTTCTAGTTTCTACCGCCAAAAAGAAAAACTTGGTATTTTGTAATTTGCAACTTGTAAACCACTGGACCTGGCCCAGACCTGGACCTAGATCACATATCCGGTTTTGGTTTTCCTTTCTTTTTTTTTCTTTTTTTAAGTAACTAGTTTTACTTTGAGCCCTACCTACTCTATATTTAATTTCATCTATGTGTTGAAAAACAGTTTAAGAAAAAAAAAAAGCAGTGACAATTGGACATCACATCCACTGGGTATAATCTCTCCAGTCACTCCACTGGGTTGTGGTTCTTCTTCTTCACCAAGGCAAGAATTAATTAAGGCAGTATCCATTCTTCTTTTGAGGTTGAGGTTGAGGTTAAGGCTCATTTTTTTATTATTATATTCAAGCCTGGTACCTTCAGGCTGGTTGGCCATATTTGGGCTTGCGGAAAGGAACTTGAACTTGTCTGGGCTTTACTAAACATACTATGCCCATCACCTGACAATCCACTCCAGCCCAGCAATCTGACGTTGTCGTTGTGGGGGAGCAACAGGAGCCCTAGGTTTGCCCCTACCTTTTATCACAATCTCTTTTTCTATTTTGCAATAATATGACATGAGCTATAATAAAAATCATCATGCAATATTTTATCCATTGCACTAGTTCAAAAAAATTGTAATAACAATAACAAAGAATCTTACAATCCAATTAAAAAAAAATTTCTTCCCTTCTATATGGTAGTAGAATTGAAGCCAGAGTTTACTTTGAGAGATGGGTTTGATATCCCAAAAAAATTATACATATATATTCTATAACCAAGCTGAACTCTACGTACACCAAGTTGATATGTCTTTTTTAATTTTTACAATGTAGGCAAAGAATTCAACTTGTTGGAACGAGAAACTGTCAACCACAGCTTTGGAACTTATCATACCTAGGGAGGAGAAGAAGCAAGAAGAAGACCTCATCCTGAATCTGGACATCTATAAAAATAAAATGGGTAGCAATTAAAGAATAGGATGTGAACAAGTAACAACCTCAGTAAATGCTAATTACAAACAGTGATTCTGCAACATACTAAGAAGCAATCACAGGCTGTAGCGTAAGAAGTGAGATGAACTGGATACCCATAGCTGGGATGGGAAGCCAAGCCACTGAGTTGAAGACCAAGAGCTCACTTGAGTATTGAAGTTTTTCTCATCTAACCCACCAAAATGTGTCTTTACACTTCTCAACACTCAACAGCCAGCAGCTTTTAGAAAGTTATCAAATGGACTAGATGCCGGTAGTCTGAACAAGTGGGGATGATGCTGGTATTCTGCTGCACACAGCATCGGAACAGGACCAGGGGTTGGTTGGCCTGAATTGGCAACAAAGTTTTCATCGAGGAAAGGATTGCCAGCCTGCATTTCATTTGACTCCACAATGTTAGAAGCTTCACTTGAGTGAAGGCATTAGGCAATGTTTTAAGACCTTTAAGCCCAAACGTGCACCTTTTTAAGACTTCTAATATATTTGCATGCAAATGGGAAACAAGAAGAGTACATATGCATACAACACAACCTAGTCCCAACTAGAGATGTATGTTGCCCGGTTCAAATATCATGCAAGTACGTGCTCAATTCAAGTTTACTAGAACGAGAAAGTACCCCATAGTAACCCACATGAACCTGGGGATGATAGGGTGACATCTTCTTCACCTCAGGCTCATGAATTTGTAAGGTAAAGTTCTTCCCACTTTCCTGTTGCTGTTGGATAATCATCACATTAGACATCTTCTGCTGCTTTCCCATGAGTAGTGCCTCACAGTGGTGGGCCATTTCCTTGTAAGGCACATCAGGTGCAGTTGAGACAGAAATTCTTCCAACTTGATGTGCCGTTTCCAAGACCTGTGCATATAAAGCACACTATTAAAAATTATGTTGTAAGAAACCAATTCTCAATCTGAATATCCCTTACATTGGTACTCTATAAAGCAGTAGACACTAAGTAAGAGGGTATGAAACGGATAACATACTGATTCTAGAAATTGATTGACACTCAAAAGATAGGGAGTTTCTGTCGCCAACTCTGAATTATGTTTGGTTTGACTTTCAAATGAATCTGCCAACAAATCATCGTCCATTGAAAAAATTGGAGCAACCTGAAAGACAACAACAAAGTCACGCAAGTCCAAGCATTAATGGACATAACTTAAAGTCATTACCTCCTTAACAGATTCACTATTCTTCTGATCAACCTGACATATTTCATGTGGACTACCCACGAACAACTGGCTTCCTAGTGGACACACATCCTCGGGTAAAAATTCATGGAGTAGCTGCTCCCTTATAGTGGACAACTCAGACTGCAAAAAATGCCAAAAATTATTATAAAAGAAGATACAATATAAACAAGTTATTCATTCAAGGCACTCTAAGATGTGTAAAATTTATATAAATGCTTTACTTCTGATAAATTTTCCAAGCTCTTTACAATCTCAGAAGCAAAGAACTCCCTAGTTTGGTCTTCAGTGATATCTATTTCAGAAAGAAATTTCAGAGCTGAATTATCATCTTCTTCAGATCCATAAACGTTTGCAGGACGGTGAGATCCAGTTTTAACAGCCTGTAGCTTACAATCCTCCACCAAACATAGGAATGGATCAACCTGAGTCCAGCATGATTTAAGGCAAACATTAAGAAATTTGACTTGAGAGGTGTTTAATCACCACAATCCATGTGCTTGATATTCATCACTTTAACAATTAGTCACATGAACAAGTTAAACGTATCTAGTCCTTGCAAAAAATATTGGAACTTTTAGGCCTGCTATTGCTAAGTAAATGAATAACAATGTTAACCAATGATTACAGCCTCACCAGCGATGAGTCATACCTACCATTTTATCTGTAAGTGCTGTCTTGGCCCCATAAACAAGAGGAAGAATATTGTATGCTTTTGAAGAAAAAAGAATCATTGAAGTTGCCAAGGTAAAGAGGGATCTGCGACGTGAAGGTGGCAGTGACCCTGCAATAGAAGTGAGATACGGTTTTAGCTGAAGAGTTGAGATCCAATAAATGTAAGATCTAGCTTGTTCATTCTTTGCTTCATGAGTATGTGTGTAATTGACTAAAAAAAGTGAAAAATGAATAAACCACAAGCTAATTATACCCGAATCCAATCACTTTGTCAAAAGAGAATTAAAAAGTCCAATCAGTTCTTAATAGTTAAACATTCTAAAGCCTGTATATCTATGCCTACCAATGGCATTGTTGTAGCTTCTTACTCTACTCTCCCCATGTTATGCAACAAGTGCAAGCTGTAACTAGAACATGCAATACATGCTTGTCAACTGGTAGGATAGAAAATTCAAACCTAGTCCATCTAGACATATGGGATTGACAGTAGAATTATAAATTCAAGAGCTGACCTCTTTCATTAAGAGAAATGTCTCGCAGTGTAAATGCTAACTGAAAACTTCGAACCAGAACCTCATTACTGGAATTCTGCAAGACGTGATAAACCATAATAGAATTGAACAATAAAGCTCATTAAAACTTAATACATAATTAATGTAAAAAACACAGGAAGTTCCTTGCCAATGATCCTTCAGTCACTTTACACCTCCTATCATCTCTAGGGTACAACCCCTCTAACCTCCTAACCCCTCCAAAAAAGAAAAAGAAACATTTTAATGTGGCAAAGAAAAACATAGGAGGTTCCTCCAAAGTCATTTCTGATAAGTAGAATATATGATTACTAATGCTATTCTAATTTATGTGACTAGAACCCATCCAAAGAACTAGTTCATTGTGTAATTAACTATTTAAGGCTCAACATATATGTATTTAGTAGCAATGTCCTCTATTTGCACCCCATGGAAACCTAGTAAGTTGCAGGCATCATTTGAAAGTTTAAATCGCAGTTCATCCAAATTGCTGTTAACACCATCTATGAAAGATGAAACAAGCTTTCTAGAAGAACAAGTAATAAATAAAGCCCAAGTAAGGTTTAGTAGAGAAATCCAAACTAATCGAGTATTTTGCTAAGCAAAAAAGAAAAAAAGAAAAAGAAAATTTCACACTCCAGAATCTTCACAAAATTCAAGTAAATGACCTGCCCTCTTTCAAAACTAATTGTAGATATGGAAAGCTTTACTATCATTCTTCCGGACTAACATACTCTAGAAAAGATTAAAGCCACTCTCACAACTGTTTTGAGGTTCCTAGGCACAGTTAGGAGTTTATGAAGACTGATTGGCCTGATTAATAAATTATGCTCCAAAAACATGGCATTAATATCATATCTAAACAACCCAAACGTGACATGAACATACCCAAAACTGCTTCTTGAAATTACAAAACAGTGTTATGACCCAAATACCCCTATAAAATTAATATCCTAGCTGTAGATATGCTTCAGATGGCTTCTTTGATTAACATGACAATAATTATAAGTATCCCCTGGTTCTGACTTCTGAGGGACATAGAAACGCATGAGGCACTTTCAAAAGTACAGCGCAAACATGCTAATAACAAAGGATTATTATCAAAAGAAAAGAACCTGACCAAAAATAGCAGCATCAATTTATATAGAAGAAAAGCTAAACTCTATTTAACATTATTTGAGCAATTACCTTGGCTCGGGAGAACAGCACTACAAGACTGTATGTATGAGAAATTGCTTCATAGTTATCAGGAGAATTTGCAGGAGAGATGGACTGAGCCCAAATTGAAGAAAGCAACAGAGTAATCTGGTGGCTGCTGAGCCTCAGGGAATTAACCTCCTGAAGTTTAATAATCATAAAAAAACAGTCACATTGGATTTGATGGTACATCAAAGTAAGACCATTTTTAGCAACTGATAACTGACAGCATGAAATCCGACCTATAAATTACAGAGGGGCTTGATATAGATTAGGGAGAGCAATTTGTTGCATTCCTAACCAATCCCAGTAACCCTGATAGCAAATATATAAAGCCTAGGCCCCTATTCCAGCCAAACTTTTGGCTCTGAACTGATTCCTAGGCCAATAAATATATAACTTTAGATAGAAATTAAATCAGTGCTACAGATTTTAAATATAATGTATTTAAGGAGACTACCCTCTACTGCTATGTGCCCAGTGACATCCAACACCAACATAAAGCACAAGTCACCCTTAGGAGCAACAACTACACTATGACTCTATGACTGGGTGGGGTAACCAGAGCATGCCTTAATGAGCAAGCCCTATGATGTAATGGATATGGATACCTGAGATGGTAAAGTCATTTCCAAAAACTTACCATTTCTTTATTTGAATTGATCACAGCATTTCCATCGGTTGTCATAGACACAAGGGGGCTTTTCATACTATATACTCGACTGTAGGATGATTTCAATCTATTCAGCATATCATTATTAAGATTTCTTGGTTCCTCCTCACTAACACCATTTTCTTTGTTGTCCTGAAAAACATTTTCCTTTGACAAAAACGTGTCCTTCTTTAGCTTCTCAAAAAGGGCAGCTGAAGAAGAAAAGACAGAGACGGTTCTTGAAAGCGTCCGTGGAATAGATGAGGATGGACGAGGGCAAACCGAAGATGGCACAAGAACAACAGAAAAGATTCGATGTGCACCAACTCGTGTTTCGTGGTCTGGATGGACCATAGCTGGGAGTAATTGGTGAAACAAAGCCTCAGGGAAAGCCTACAGAAAGAAAGAAATTTTAAATGCAGAATTATATCTAAAGCTAAAAAGTAGTTGAGGATGAAAAACCAATAGAA
The DNA here is from genome assembly GCA_032878915.1 of Castanopsis chinensis. NCBI lineage: Eukaryota > Viridiplantae > Streptophyta > Magnoliopsida > Fagales > Fagaceae > Castanopsis > Castanopsis chinensis. The sequence goes on along the minus strand of JAVQMG010000109.1, from coordinate 21,514,320 downwards.
AAATAGGTGCTGCGTCTTGCCTTATTTTGATATGACAAATTGGGTAAGAAGGCTACAATTTGAGCAGTACGGTAAACAGCTGAAATAGTAGTTCTGGCTATAACTGTAATAGTTGAGATGTTCTCCAACATCACAGCCATATTATCAAGAATTGGGCCTGCATCACCAATCTGTGGGCCAATTGCAACTCAGTTTTATTTGAAAACTCAAATAATAACTAATGAGAGTCAATGTCAGCAGAATTAGGAATCACCAACACAGGATATGTATATAATACAATACATACATCGGGATATGTCAATTCTTGAAAATTTTAGGATATGATATAGCCAGGATACTTCAATCAATTAACATATAAATCAACATTTTAAAGTACATGTTATAGTATTTTATAGTATAAAAGATAAACACCAAATACTAACGGCGTAAAATATGACTAAAAAATAAATATATTAGTTTAATTGTATAAAAGATATCTCTAAATAATAAAAATAGTTAAGCAGCTATTAGTTTCATTGAAAAAAGTGAGCGAGAAATAGGGAAAGGAAAAAAAGAAATAAATAAAGATGTATCCTATGGTATCCGAGAGTATCTGTATCAGCTTAAATTTAGATATGGTGCTAGTTTAAAGTATCCATGCTTTGAAGCAGTAGAATATGTAAAATTGAAAAATTACACAAGCTCATTAAGTATTTGAAAAGTGAATAAAAAACAATAACAAGCATCAAGAAGTAGTTCTAGATCATAAAATTTTGGATATTAAATTGATTTAGGAGCTGTGGAATATAATTACCACCTTATGTGACAACTGTACAAGGCAGTCATCCACCACTTCCCTGAAGCTTCTATTCCAATTTATGACGTCAGCTCCAAGATTCGCATCATCAAGTGAACAATGTATGCTCTTCCGCAAATGCCTCATGACATCACTTAATGCACCAATCATTGCTACAGAAGGGTTGACCTTTGCATCTTGAGCAAGGGAGGAGGTAACCTGAACAATGTCAAGCTGTGTTTTGGGTTTTTTAAGGACATTTTTATGATCAAGATGCTTAATTAAAATGGAAAGTAAGAAATGTGTATTTTGCCCTGCAAGAGGTAAAGAAGAAAAATGGAGGAGCTGTTAATCATCAAAGTAAAACTGACATTGAAGGGTAGGGCAACAGCATTAATGTTTAAAAACAACAGTAAAGAACCTCAAAATCCTAAATGAGTTGAGTAATAAATACCAGAATTATCCATTAAAAACTGCATATCCTTTAGGACAGGCAAGGCAAGACCATGTTCAGGGGACCATAAATTCTCACTGTCAAAGTAACGGAACAAAGATTCTAGAACACGCCGCATTGTTGTAGCCTCCTTGGCTAACTTGGACATGTTATGCAGGCAGACCCTGGACCAATAGCAAGGATTCTTGGCATCTTCACTGTGGAAGAAAACCAGGACAAGTCATTGACAGTTGAAGAATTAAAAACAAAACTCCTATGAAGCATTTGCAGTATTTGGTGCCAACAGATATTATACTGACATATGTATTTCACTTTTTTCGTTTGCAATTGTTCTCCAAGAAGGAACCCTAATTATGATATCTGGTGAATGAGAGACATGACCCTCATTTTTTAGGACTTCTTGCACCCAACGATTCTGGGGACCTTGCTTGTTATGGTCCATGTTATCTGACTCTTTATTAGGACCTCCATAGTTTTCCAAGACCACTGAAACAACCTGTTTTGTTGAATATCAAAAGAACAAAAATGTCAAAGGACCACATAGGTTATCAAATAGCATTGTGTAATGAAATGGAAACGAACAAGAGCTGTTTCACTTGTACAAATTTACATGCATGTCAATAAGATATAAAGCAATAGTGAGCTCAACTGTTCTAAACCCTCCAATATCAGTGACACACCTATATTTTTCAACCTGTAAATCCGGAGCTAAATGATAAAGTACGTGACAGTTATTACCTATTAAAGTAATTGAGGAATTAGAGAATGATAAATTTAACAATCTTAATTGTGGTAGAATAATTCTTCCAGAATAATCACAGTTAAGTGAATACATAAAACCCTATAAAGTCCTATAGAAGCTGCAATTTTTTTTTTTATAGAGCATAAAACAAACCACAATAGCTCAATAATTTCAGTATATAAAAGGCTGCAAAACAGAACTAGGACACAAAGGCATAGATGTCAGTAGAGGTCCATAAGATTTTTCCAAAGTTGAACTCTTATTTCAGACACAATTAAGTACACCAGTCCTGTAGCAGATTCCCAGTGAAAAATAGAATGATTGTGAGTGTATATATATTCTACATTAAATGCTCTGCTGTGTGTGCACGTCAAACACAGAATATAATTATAACCAAGAAGCTGCTCTGTGCAGTTCAACAAAGAAGTAGATAAACTTGGATTAAGATTTGCAGAAGTCTGAATCTCCTTACATTATCAAACTCGACTGAAATGTGAGAGTATTCGCCCATAAACCAAACCTACAAAGAAAAATAGATAATCCAATCCCATTAAAATATAGTATGTGGGATGCTAACAAGGGAGACTACATAGCTTTATAAAGGGAAAAACAAAAATTAAAACAGAAGATATGGGTATTTCTGCAATGATTTCAACATATTCTTAAGGAAAATTATACATAGGAATCCAATCTTTACACAAGAAGAAAAAAAAGAAATGAAACATCAGTGAAGTCAATTAATAATTATGATGAAACAAAGATACCGCAAAATTTTGGGACTAAGGTTTGATTGTTGTTGCATGATGAAACCAAGAGACATGAAAGAATCAATTTTGCATACATGACGGCATAATAATGCTTTGCAGCAAACATTGAGAATAAGCATGAGTAGAGCACAAGTGCACTTTTTCCTAACTTTGCAAGAAGAAAACAAAGAAATGAAACAGAAGTGAAGGCAATTCAATAATTATGCCCTCTTTATTTTTCTTCTCCTAATTGGACTTACAGAACATGTCAAGGCATATCCAGAAAAAAGATTGCAACCATCCAAACTTGTACTAAGCATAAGGCAAAATTATGATCATCCAGCAACCTTCTATTCCTGCCTAAACCAAGGCCAGCTTTACACCAACTTGAACTCATGTCCCTATATTTTTGAGCTGTTGACCCATTCCATATGCAACATTCCCTAACACCTGGAGGCCATCAGGAGTGACATGTGCCATGATCCTCAAATTCCACCACCAGCCACAGCAGTGACAAGGTATCTGTAGTATGCCCAGTCACACATCTAACTAATTTTGAGATACGTTCTCAAGGTATCACCCTAGATCCTCATATTTCAAGCAATGCAAAGAATGTCATCTTGAAAACAAAACTCAATGGCCAACCTTACAGGCTTACATCACAACTCACCTCTGCAGGGGTAGATCAATACTTGTATGCATATCCATAATGAACCCACTCTGCACTCAGAAAAATCCAAATGCAAGGGCTACCTGTCTGATCTCCAAATTAGAGTGCTCCCCTAAAAACCAACTATTTGCTCTAACCAATCTCACCAACACTAAGAGACTAAGTGTTGACCAAGCACCTAACATTCCTTTACTAGGGTTAGCCTAAGTCAACAGGGGCTACCGTAGACATATCCTTTTCGTCTAATCAAATAATTAGGATTGATCACAAAATTTATATTAATTGTTTTTTAAAAATTGAAGACGTTCATATTATTCTTCTAGCCTAGTCAAAGCTAGCTTTCAGGCCATGAACAACCATCACATCAAAACGACTTTGCACACAACAATAATTTGAATCCAAGCATCATTAGTGATGCAGAAACAACATAAGTTCAGAATTACAGCCTTTTTTTGCTTAGACATTGATAAAATAGAAAATAAAAGTTCAAATCTTAGATCTTCGTTATTTGAAATTCTCTCCCACCCACCTTCAAATAAATTTTTTTTTTTAAAGGTGTAAGATTCAAGATCGTGTATATTTTTATCCTCCATTTCCTCAATGACCAAACAAAGGGAGATTTATAGCTGTGAATCTAAAAGTACAATAGCAGCATGATGAATAAAGTACCATTGAAGAAAGGGCTTGGAGCCCAGCTGAACGTAGACCTTGTGCCCTTTCATCCTCCCCCACTTCTTGAGCTAATTGACACAGTTTTGGAATAAAGGCTTCTAAGTTAAACATATACATTCCATCACTCTGCCAAATTCAATACAATGAAGTCAGTTTGAAGTTTCTGTAGGGAGAAAAGGGAAGAGCTGGAAATGAAATACAACTGAAGCTGAATATCCTGCATTTGAAGAATACATTTTAAAGATCATAACTAAAGCACCAACCAGGGAACCGACCTGATTATTTACAAAGTCAAAAAGTGTTTGGCATCCTATAATTTGCATTTCATCTTGCCGTATTTGATCCAGCAGAGTGTGGATAATGCTTAGTAAGCTACTCGCAAATAGAGGCCTGTGAAATTGTCAACCTAGGGTTAGTAGACTTTTAAGGTGGTCTTGTAGCTTCCAAAAGTTAAGACTTCAATTTATAAATTTTTTCCTACTAAAGCGGGCCAATATAACTTTCCTGTTTCAAAACACATAAACAAAAGTATAAAGCATGGAAGAAGGATAAACTCACATTTGCTCCTTACAATAAACTAATAACTTCCTGTAAATGCACATGACAATTTTTGCAGATTGAAAATTCTCATTTCTCAATTCCTTGTAACACCTTTGCTCAAGAGACTTTGTAATCTGATCACCATAATTGCAACTTTCATCAAAAAAGCAGTAAATCTCAACTAATTGATGACATATGAGCTATTAATTAAAAAAGTAATCAGAACTATCTATATAATATGGTTTCTACAAAATATAAAATGTAAAATATAAAAATTGTAAGAATAGAGAATTGCCAATAAAACAATTGAAGTGATGCATAAACTATGAATCAGAACTTTCTTGCATATTGCTTACATATCTTCTAGATTAAATTTTGGAATATAATAACATGAAAAAACCTAACAGTAAAGTTTTTTCAACTGGTAAGTAACTCATGCACTCAACGGGACTTGAACCAAGACCTCACCCACCAGATGTGCCAGTTGACTAGAGGCCATTGGCAATATGAAATTCCTCACACATTGGTGCACTATATTGAATCACCAATGGCAACAACGGAGAGAATTAGGAGAATAATACAAGGATTTAACCAGTTGAATGGTCTCACAGTAAGGCAATATGAAGAAACCAATATGAAATAATTTCTACCAACCTTATACCAGATCTCCAACTCATTATTAGTCCAGTCACATTTATCTCATTCTGATGTAACATGACCAAACTTTATAATGTCTTTTATCTGTAAGGCTATAATCAATACCCGAAGCTCTCCCTTATTAGAATGGATAAGCCTTCTTGTTTGCAATTGGTTTCCTAACATGGTGTCAGAGACCTCAACAACATTCACTTCCAAGCAAATGCACCAGTAAACTGAAGCTGTCCTTTCCTGGCCACTTATGTGCCCGATGGGATCAAGTCAATACTTTGGTCTTAGACTTCGTTGTCGCTCTATAGAGCTGTCACCACTCATACAGAAGAAATGCCACAATGCTTTGTTGTGGCAATTGGAGTTCCACTTTGACTACAAGCCAAGCCGGAAGCAACTCACTACTACTCTTGTTGGGATTGAAAATAGGTGGGGAATCTAAAGATCATAGTAGTTCACCAACCTCTAAGCCAACAGTGTTCCAATCTACTTATTATTACTCATTAGTGCCCTTCACTTCAACTAATACTACTTTACTTCCAGCTTACAATTCAAAGCTACTTCCATATAAGAGCAAGGTGCAAAAGCCTGCGCATGGTGATTCACAATTTACAGCCCCAGCACAGGTTTAAGTCATTTCTCTCTTTGGCCAGGGATACCAAGTTAAGGAGGATGCCACCCCCTTGGGATTTCCACTAGTTACGGTTGTTGAATCTCGTGCAAGTTAGGCTGTGGTTGTAATTGTTGCAAGCGGAACATAGGTGCTTTTGGTGTGTACTCATAGCAAATCTTTTTTTTATGTTTCAACTCCACTCTTTCTTCTGCTTGGACATGCATCAGGTATGCATAATGCATGTTTAACATCAATAAAACAACAAAGTTATCATTAAAATGCAAGCTATCATGTGTTAATTGGCTTCTTGATGTAATTTGATCATATTGAAGGGATTTCACATAAATTTGGGTTTGGCTCAACCTTCCATAGTACAAAGTATCCAAAAATGATCCTGAATTATCAGTTTGTAGATTTAACCCAATTTAATTCACATAAATATGGCCAATCCATGGTTAGTTTAATGCAGATTTAACCCAATTTGCACCATCAGTTTGTAGTCTAATGACCATAGACCACACAATTCTATGAAGTTTGTTGAACGCCAGGATCCTTGTTTTCAATTATCAAACATTTAATTCTTGCTTTTGAAAGGTCTGTGACTTATTTTTCATGTGGGTGAGGGAATCTCATTATCTTTCATGCCCAATTTCTTTAATACTTTTACACTTCACTTTCAACCAAGCTTTACTTTCTAGAGAGTTTGTGTATGATGAAGTTCCCTGGAGAGTTATCAAATCAAGATATTGAGAGAGCACAACAGTGGGAACAAAGCTTACAAATATTAATTCCACGAACAAAGATAAGAATGTTTAGCATGTAAGATCCGAATTCACCTTCTCCATGGGAGACAACTCTTGGAGAACCTTTTCAACAACTATTAGATAATAATGCTAATTTGTACTTGCAGATTTTGACATCAGTGAATATCAACACGCTATTAGACATAATGCTTTGCACAACGCCACAAACCAATTATACCTTTGGAATACGCAATGGATTTTTAGCAGCATATTCACAAAGCTTTCCTATTTTCCGGTCATTTGGTCCTTCCTCCTATCAAAATATAAGGAACAAATCTTAATACTTAACACAAGGAAAAGATTGAACAGTCAATTATGAGAGAGTAACAATACTGGTGCTGGCAACTTTAATTGAGCTACACGTGAAGCATGTTTATAAAGAGAAAACTACTTTTATTTTTTATTTTTTTTGCTTTTGATAATAACTACCAAAGTCCAATAAAAAGAGCAGAAAACAGAGAGTAGATGGGAAACCCATTTTTCATTTTCAGATGTATCTTGTTGGTGTAAGAATAGCATGAAAGACCCAATTTTGGTTATATTACGTATGATACAATAAAAATAGATCACTAGTGTTGATGTTTTGTTGAGGCATGATATATGATGATAAGTAGTAGCAGTAGTGCAAGTAACAAAATTAAAGGAGGAGGAGGAGGAAAAGGAGAAAGACCTGAAAACGAGGGAAAATATCAGCGATGAGCTTCTTGTACCTCTTGACGGGCTGTCTAGACCTAGCCCTCATGGCGGGGCAAAAAAAACAGAGACTACCGCATGCCGGCAATACTTGGCGTGATATCACACCCGAAACCACGCTCATTTTCGATTTGCTGCTTTCCTTCCCCTCTAAACCAAATACAATTATTATTATTAGGCCAGGTCAGGTCAGGCCAGCCCAGCCCAGAGAATGGACTGACTGACTCTCTATCTCTCAAATCCAATCACCACCCAGCCTAGCCTAGCCTGTAATTGCAATTGTAATTGATTCACATGCACATTCACATTGTGTGCTACAAAATTAATATAACAATTTGCTGTAAACAATACATACATAAAAGAAGAAGAAGAAGAAATTGTATTAGAAAATTAAAAGGAAAATGGATTTTACCTGTGTGTGGAAGGGGGCAGGACAGGGTAGAAGCTTGAATTCCGGCTAAGCCGACCACCGTGTAAACAATATTATTATTATAATAGTACTATTGTACCGGGATTCCAGCGTTTTCTACCGCTATTAACTCTCTGTCTCTCTGATTTTTGTTTTTAAAATTTAATAATGACAATGAGAATAAAAATGAATGATATATGTGTGGGGGAATGAAAGAAAGAATATATGGTAAGTTTTAATAGTCCGGTTCCGGTTGGGTGGCCTGCCAAATGAAACTGTAAAATGTCCAAACGCGTTTATTAAAGGAGGGGGAGGGGCATTCTATTTCTATATCTATTTCTATTTCTATTTGTGTTTCAAAGTTCAAAACCCAATGTCTTACCAAAAAAAGTTCAAAACCCAATGTTACTTGTCTTTGTTGCCTTTTTATATTACTCCTTTATTTATTTATTGTTGACGTGCCGTTAATTAGGATTTGTGGGACCCACCATTGCTTGGCACTAGACTAGGCACCGGAATGAACGAACGTGTCTTTAACCAAGACCGTGTGCTGTCTTCCACTCTTTCACATCTCCATCTTTTGTTAATAACTATTCGTCACTAAACCCAAAGTATTATTATTACAATTTTAATTATACCCACCAAATCAACTGTTTATTTACCGTTCAGTCTCAATTTAAAATATATATATTATTATTATTATTTAACAAGTAAATCAAGTTCAATTTTAGATTTAAACTCAACCATTAAACAAAATAATCATTCAATGTTTTGAGAATACAACAAAATAACATTCTCTTCTCTAGCATAATAATAATAATATATATTTTGTAATTTCTAAACTCATTTCATTGAGTACGTACTACCCTTAAAACCAGGAAATCTTGTTTCTAAGTTCTAACCGACAAATAGGAGTGTATTTGGGGGTCAACCCAAGGTACAAACTTCTTTTCTCACTCTCTCATTCTATTTTCTTTTTATTTCTTCAGATTCGCTCAACTTGGCCATTTCTTGAGCTTATCCTGATGATGAGCTTTGGAGTGCTTGAGATTGCATATGGATTTTAGAGCTTGTTTCGTAAGAAATTTTTAGTAATGTTGTGAAAATATGTACGAGTAAAAAAGTGTTGTAGAAATACATGTTGTGTTGTTTAAACAACGAAAACTATTATTTAAATAACAATACCAATCTGGCCCTTAATCATCATTTCCCATGCTGTGACTAAATACTGCATTATTTTAAAATACAGTGTCATTAAATCCCATATTTGCGATAGAGAACCATTACAAGTTAGGACTTCCAACTCTCTTTTATAGTTTTATTTACTTATTTTATCTTCATTGATACGTTTGTTGGTTCTTAACTTTCCATTGATTTGGAGAACACGGATTTTAATAAAAGCAACACCAGCTAACAACTCAAGTTAATGTGAAGGAGAAGATTCGAGATTACTGATAATTAGTTTTTGTTCCTTGAAGCAAACTCAACAACAATTTACTGTTGTGATATCCATCATACCCTGCCTATTCCAAGTCTCTTTTCGATTTGAAAAAATTAATTGCCTCAACAATTTCATTATTAAGATAGGGTAGCCCTTACAATAGGCCATGACTCAATGCCCTAGAATAATTTCATAGCCATGCTCCCAGAATAGGTCATGGCTGAATGGATTCCAATTATAGGTCCATTCCTCTTTTTGGAGAACCTAAGCCATAATCTAGAGCAACATAACGTTTTCAAGTATCATATTGTCATGTATCCCTAAACTCCCATCTATTCCAATATTCCTATCAAATTATTAAGAAAAATAATGGGAGAGGGAGAGGAGGGTTCAAACCACAAACATGAGGCACCACAAAAAATGTCATTACAACTAAGTTATCACTTGAACCCCCATGTTAATGTGTCAAATATTGAACTCTTAATTGTATAATGAAAACAATAAACTCAAATTTCTAATATATAGAAATTTCCAAACTAGAAATAGCTCCCTTCTACAGCTAAAGAAGCCATTCACAAATAAAATCTTTTAAACCGGATGCTGAATTCACAACAACAATTGTTGATGCTAACTTGCTTCCCTTATCTTAGCTCTTGGGGAAATGTTATTCAATTTGTATAAGCATTAAAAGGATAGCTATATTTATTTACTTATTTATTCATGTCTCCTAGTCCTTCTCCTCTTGGGTACTTATGCAACAGACTCAAATGAAAGTAAAAAAAAAATGTTTCTACTCCTAACCAAAATATTACTACAACACCCAGAAAACTTCATATTAAGGTCACCGATACAACACAGGAGAAGAAAAGAACTTGACATGGCACAATAATTCCAAATAGGTTGATGATCCCTGCTCATTTCTATACCCTCTTCACAAGAAAATAGGCCGCCAATAACAATTAACTAGAAATACAACTTCACGGTCAACGATTGATTTCACTATGAACAAAGCATTTTGCATTTTGTATTAAAACTTACGACTTAACAATTCCAATGATTGATTGAACGCTCAGAAAATATTTGCATTTTTCAGAGTCTTAAATCCAAGCAATGCGCAAAAGTATATGCAATTTCTCCAAAAGTGCACTACACTTGGCTTTTTTGACAATCATACCTAAGTTCTTGAAGTACCACCATGATCCCTCTCAACATGTTGCACAAGAGACACCGGATCACGAAATCCTCTACTACACTTTGGGCAGACATCAATTGTCACCTTCATCACCCCAGGTCGATTGCCATTCCTTTCATGGACTTTCTCCACATGCTCCACCAGAGTTGTAACAGAGGAGAACTTTGCACCACACTGCGGGCACTCCTCTTGTCCAATCCCACCACTGCTGCTGCTGCTCTGCCCCATCCCATCCTTTGCGATCTGCCACTTTTGGCTAATTTCAGTGCTCAATTTTGACATGCTTGCTTCAGCTGAGGCTCGAACTGTTGATGCTGCACTAAGAAAGCTTGTAGCCCACGTGGAGGAAGATGAAGTTGGAGCTCGGTTGCGTTTTGACTCTTCTTTTCTACTCCTACTTAAAAGACCCATAAATGGGAAACCTGCTTCTGATTTCTTCGGCCCAGGACATTTGTGGTCGGGTCCAAACCTGTGCTTCAAACAATGGTCTACCAAGCAGTCCCTGCACTTGATTGTGTTTGAGAATGTTAGGATATCCTTGCAACCAGGGACAGGGCATTTTTTCTTCTTTGTGACTTTCTCATAATTTGACGGATCACACTCGGTGTTGACATGTGTCTCCCAAGTAATGTTTGGGTCTTCATCAGGAATTAGGCGAACTCCTTTGGCACAGAGTGGGCAGATGACAACAGTGACATCTTGTCTGTCAGCATTTGGACAACTGTGTTTGATGTAGCTTCGGTGCTCCAAACAGAACACCTGTAAAAAAATTGTCATGTTTTAGCGGCACGAATCAAAAATTCCCAAGAAGAATATACAATGCAAGAGCTCAATGGTCCACAATTTCAGAAGATTAAGAAGGAAAGATTTGAAAATAAAATTCTTGTAAACCCATCCAAAAAATACAAGATAAATACAAATGTAAGAAAACCACAAGGAACACAGCATCAGCATCAGCACCAGCACAAAATAACAACAAAAATTAAATCTCACATGAATTAGTGGAAGTCAAATGCCACAGTAAACAGGAAAGAATCGAAAGATAAAAACACATTACCAGCCTAACCCACTAAAGAGCAGGCACAAGATAATAACAACTACCTTAACTAGTCTGTAATAATTTTAACCAATGAAAATGCCAATGAAGACATAAAGGATCTAAAATCACTTAATATCATGGTTTTCAAAATCTCGATCTGGATCCTACAATTCTACGGTTTTACGATCCCACCTGCTCAAAACGATCCTGCCCAAAATGATCCGGATCCTTCATGGATCTTTGCGATCGTTCAAGATCAGTAGGATCGTACGATTTCGACGATCCCAAACGACCTTGATTTCTAGTAATCTTCTTTAACTTAACAAAAGGCTCAGTTGAACCCAAATGAAAAATAAAGTCCTAATATACCAAGTTTGTCCACTCTAATGTAGAGAGAGTACCAATTGGACCCTAATAAAAAATATCTCAATAAAGTGTCACAAAGGAATGTGGCCCCTATGTATTTACACTGCACCTTTAGCATCAATATGGTTATTCTTCTATGTTTATTTGGTTACAAAACAACTACTATTTCTGAAATCATCTAAAAACCAAAACGTTGGTTTTGGACAACCAAAGTTGATTCCAACTTGTATTTGCATACCAGGATCCTTTAACTTGTTTCCAAAGACGGAAATAAGTATAGAGCACATAATACGATGCCCAACACTTCCATCTGGAATAAAAACTTATTATCAATTCCACTGCTTCTACTTTCTAGCCATTCAAGTTACATGCGACAAAAGAGCAACCACCGAAATGATGACATAACAACAAAAGAGAGAAAGCAAGAGCTATACAAACTGAATTATCAAGAGTGGGAAGATATATCGTATGCAGAAATAAAAAGATGTTGGAAGTTTTCATTGTGGGCAGTAACTGTGTGATTGGTGCTTTGATATAGAGCAACATTACTTCATGCATATATCAGTAATCCCTAAAAATCATTAATACACTTCCCTAGGGGCACACCAATATTCAAAGTCGTCAATTAATCATGTCATTAACAAAATTCACAAACCTTCTTTACCCACAACCAACTATATGATATTTGATACAGGCAAGGAAAAGCAAAAGCAAGTACGAGATAGACCAAAGGAAGAAGTGGTTCTAATAAAACAAAAAAAGCCTATTTGATAGAGTAGAAAGAAAGTAGGAGTAAAGGGGTTCCAATTAGCTAAACTAGTAAAGTCTCCTCTTTTTTCTTTAAAAGTCTCTTGTCATGGAATAAGGGACATGGGGTTCAATTTCTGACTACCAAAAAAAAACGTAACCAGTTGGTGTGTTAGCCTAGAGATTAAAAAAAAAAAAAAAAAATCATAATGAAGCAGATGTCATAAATTTCGAATCCAATTCTTGTATCTATCAAAAACAAACTAGGGGCAAAGAGAGAGATTGTGATCATGCTCGTGGTCCTATAGAGGACCACATCCTCCTCAAATTGTGAAAGCATGCATGCATGGATCTAAGCAATTAATTAAACAAAACACATATATATATCCTGATCCTGATGCGAAAATCAAACAAGTAGAAGGGGTTTAATTTAAGAGCAATGGTCATAAGTTGAGAACCCATATTCCAAACTAACATAGAATGAATGAATGAATGAGAGGTGTAAAGCCATAAAAACAAAAATGAAAGAAAAGAGAAATGGGGGGTTGACCTGGCGGCAGCGATCGCATGTAAAGGGCAAGAAATCGATGAGTTTGCAATCGTCAAAGGAGCAATGCTTACCGAGATCTGGGAATTCCGGAGTTCCCATTCTCCACTCAAAATAATTCAGTCAATATTCAAATCCACCTATCTATATCTATACCCTTTTTTTTTTTTTTGGTAAGTAAAAGTAAACTATTAGAGAAGAAAAGCAGAGATATATGGAGAGTGGACTTGTTCCTGGATTTTGGTGTCCAGAAGCTTTCGGCCCGGAACCGAAAGAAAGACAGAGAGAGAGAGAGAGAGAGAGAGAGAAAGAAAGAGTCCTTCGGCTTACGAACTTGGAAATGGAGCAGGACCAAAAGTCTCCGTAATTCCAAATTAAAAAAAAATATATATTAGTGTTGGACTTTTCAATGATACGAAACGACCTTAAGCTGAGATCCCAGCCCGTGATTGTCCATGGCCCGGATAACTCGGTTTAAATTCAGTATCAATTTACCACATATTCTAGAGGGCATGTTCTAAGTACCCCTCAATTTAAGTAACAAATTGCTTAGCATTCTAAGCATGTTTTGCTAACAAGTGACCTACCTGATTACCATTTCTAATGTGAAATAGAAAAAATATGAAAAACATTAATGTTTAGGAATTTTCAATTAATTTTATTTTGAATAAGATTTTAATTTTATCAAACTAAATTATATGTTTAAGTTTGATTTATTTTCTTGTGAAACAGGTTCGAACTCGTTTACGAGTAACTTTAGTTAATTATATAAGATACGATATTTTTGTTATCGACATAGTTAAATTTTTAAAGATTATGCTAACGAGTGCCCTTAAAATAATGGTTAATAACCTATTTTAAGAAAGTTTTGATATTACTTTTATGAAAAATGAAAAAAAAAACTGTTAAAATATTAATTGTTTCCCCCCCACCCTCATAAAAACTTTATTTAAATGAATTATTAACCATTTCGCTAACATTTCCCAATTTGAAATAATAACTTGATAGCTTAAGATCATAATCTAATCACAAATCTATATAAAAATATAATATTACATACATTTAAATAGAGGCTTATTTCAAGAACTTTGTAACTTAATTAACTCCTCCTAATGCTCCTAATATTAGGAACAAATTATCATGTTGAACTTAACTTACTTGGTAATTGAGCTTAAAGTTAGGCTGAAGCTCGAATCATCTGCTAGATAAACAAACGTAATCAGATTTTTCTCCAAACTTAGCTCAAACTATTTATAAATAGCTTTTTCAAAAATACCCACATTATAGTTTTTATTATGCAGATAGTTTCAACCTATATCATTGTATTAAAACTCATTAGAAGTTAAGCGAACTCCAATCCACTACCCACATTTAATTATATATTCTGAATTCTATTTCATTAAAATATCAATTTTTTTTCAATTTTTTCAAAATTTTTTTTTTTCATGCACAACAACTACCGCACACTTTCTTTCTTCATTCTCGAAAAAAGTAAAAAAAAAATACAATAAACTAAATAGTGCTATTGTAAAGTTAAAAAACTAAATAGTATTTTTATAAATTTACATAGGTCCTGTAGTTGTGGATCAACTTTACACAATCTTAAATTATATGTTATAAGAGTTTTGCTTATTTATAGTTTTATACAATCCTTTTGGGCATCAAAAAATCTAAAATCTAATCCCACAACCTTGCCACAACTCTGATGTGACAAAATTGTAATTCTCCTTATACGGTCTGGTACAGCTGCAGCTACCAAAATGCAATGTACCATGAAAAGTTTCGAGTAAACAGAAATCAGTGGCCTTGCACCTTAATTTTCCCATGATGTGGAACATTTCAAACGGAATCAAATTAAAGTATCATTGGATTTCATATAGCATAAATATTGAAATATCCATACAAAACTAAGCATAAAGCCAAAATAAGCACAAAATCATCGGATTTGATAGTCCAATACCAAAACCTTGAATGAAATAGAAAACTCTCAACCAGCAACATGTACTCAAAACTCAAAAGTCTCTAAAAAAATATTTGTTTCATCATTGTTAAAACTGAACTAGCTCAAGCCTCAACCCTCTGGCTCTCAGGCTCCTCCAGGATTAGCTTACCAACTGGTTTTGACAAAAGATCTGTGTGCTCTTGGAATGGGGACTTCGTGAAGCGAGTTTCTTTCCAAAACTCAGGAGTGAGGAACCCATAAGTTTTCAGCAGACATTCAAAAGTTGCCTGTAAAGAAAGAAAAACAGAGACATTATGACCCACAGAATTATAACTAGCACATTAGAACTTCGTTAACCACCTTTTATGTATATTTTTCTCTTCCTGATGAATTAGTGAATTTTATTCAAAACAGACAGATGGATTAGTGATGCCTGTACTGGACAACAGAGAACGATGACTAATTGAAGGTGAAAAGGGGAGACACATCTTAAAAATATATCAAAATATGGACCTTAGGAAAAGTTTAATAATCTATTTATGGTGGATAATGGAGTTCAGACCATTTTTACAATCCTCCTTTGGTTTCTTTAGAAGATTAAGCACTAAAGAGCAAAGATACTTGATATTAATTAATTCCAATGGCAAGTAATCTCGTAGATGATAGTAGAAATTATGCATTGCAAATGCTAGTTACTAGTTATGAAGGCTTATCTAACATCATGGAGTTAAAACTTAATTGGCAATGTGTTCTACGTAAAACCATCAACTTCCCCACTGCTGTCAAGGATATTGATAAAGACGTATACAATTCAAAATGCAGAAATTCCATAGATACAGATGCTCACTTTACATGATAAGGCGAACAATAAGTACTATTTCAAAGTCAATCATAATTCACTACGTTGCAGTAAAAAGAAAACAAACTTGATGCCAGTAGCAAGGTTTAAAAATTAGATTTTGAAATGAGAGGGTTAGATTTTTTAGTGACATTTTACCATGTTTCCAACAGTTAATAAAATCATAGCATAGGCATAGAGACATTAAGAGGCACTATCGGTATAGAAGAAAATCAATTTGAGTAATCGATTCACCATTTCTGAAGTTAAGTCATACAACCCAATTCACTTAAAAAGAATAATCGCATAAACAAAATTGAAATGATTAAGCTATAGTTATGAAATGATAACTGTATTAAGAACAAGAGAGAGAGAGAGAAGCAACCTTGACAAAGTTTCCGAGCGTCTTAGTTGAGCCCCTGGAAGAGGTGAAGACATCGTCAATCCCTGCAAATTGAAGCACCTTCTTGGGAACTCTAGCGGCAACAATCCCGGCACCACGTGGAGCAGGGACCATACGGACGGTGACGGAGCCACACTTTCCGGTAACCTTACAGGGCACCGTATGGGGCTTCCCAATCTTGTTCCCCCAGTAACCTCTCCTGACAGGGATGACAGACAACTTAGCCAAAATGATAGCTCCACGAATGGCGGTGGCGACTTCCTTGCTGCACTTGACGCCAAGTCCAACGTGGCCGTTACCGTCACCGACGACGACGAAGGCCTTGAAACGGGTACGCTGGCCGGCACGGGTTTGCTTCTGAACGGGCATGATCTTCATGACCTCGTCTTTGAGGGCAGGGCAGAGCTCGTCGATGATTTGGTACTCCTTGATTGGGAGGGAATGCAGGTAGATCTGCTCCAAAGACTTTATCTTGTTCGATTTCACCAGACGTCCCAGCTTCGTCACTGGGACCCACTTCTCCTCCTCCTCGCGTCTGGCTCTGCGCCTTCCACCGCGGCCCCTGTCTCCCCTGGGACGTCCTCCGCCGAAGCCTCTGCCGAAGCCACCGCGTTCTCCTCCACCACGCTCGGCCATGATTTCTTTTGGAAATGAGAGCAAGCGAGAGAGAGAGAGAAAGAGCAGTGATGGAGGAAGGAGAAACCCTAGCAGAGGATATGAGAGATTTTTATATGCGGTGTGGCGTGGTGGATTGCATCATCTTTCTAGGGTTTTGGAGGTATGGGTTTAGGATGATGTTTGGTTCTGCGGATTTGTGGATGTTAGGGCTACTAAGTTGGGCTCGCTAACCGGGCCAATACAACTATTACACATAGACCAAAATAAAACTCAGAAACACTTCTCCAGTTTTGAATTTGGACTTTGGAACACAATTTAATTATCAAATCTTAGTTTTTTTTTTTTTAATACAGATACATAGGTTTCTTTTTTCCTTTTTTAATTATCATTATTATAGAATAGATAATAGGATTTGAACCCATGAGTCCACTCCATGATGATTACTTTGGTCTCGGTCTCATATTTTATTATCATGGAGGTAGTATATAAAATAAAAATACTTGACATTTTTCTCCCAAAAATATGTCCAATCATTACTAGATTTGTGGTTTGGTTTTGGCCAGAACTAGTACATGCACTTGTTCCTATAATTGAGCACAAAGCTGTAATTTCACTCATATGTAATTGATTGGTTCTTCAAATTTCATAGATAATTGTCTCAACTTAAACGCCCGGGATTTAGTTTTTCAGACCCAACCCAAGATGATCTATACCTTAACATGAATCAAAGCTAGAATCCTGTGCTAAGACGTAAAGCTCCATATGAATATGATCAAAAGAAGAAGAACTTCAGATTGGGCAAGTACACTCATTTGGTTTTGCTGAAGAAAATAAAATCATATCAACTAATAATAAAATTTTATTTTTTTTGGTTCTAATAATAAAATTTTATATATCTTACTTTTTAGGTTCAGCTTTCGTCTATCTCACTAATCACTTCCCACCAAATAACAAGGGGAAATCATATTATGTAAAATAGAGAATCCAACATATGTAGAGCCTTGGGCAGAATACAATTCATTTGAAGGTAACAAAAATAGTACACGTATATGCGAAGTTCACAAGCAGATTGTAATGGACTATGGACATGCATCTAATTTACCACATATAACTTCTGAAATGACTTCATTACTTTCAATTGTGAGCCTATAGTATGACAAAAGCTCGATAGAGTAGTCCTTTTCTCCTTTAAGGCCTCCCCTTGCATTAAGTCTTACTACCTAATTTTGCTTCCAACTCAAAACAGATTACAATATGTGATTTCTCATAAAACCCTTTTTTTGGTAAGAAGAAGTGGGTTGATCTTCCTAGTCTAGAACGCTAACCAGCCTGAACCAACGTGTAAGGACATGAGATTGAGATGCATGCCACCTTCTATGTTGAATTCGGAAATTGAGCTTCAACATTTAAAATATGACTCCCATTCTTTCATGATAATGAGGATTTCGCAATTTCCAGAGCCCTCCTATTGGTTCACAGCATAAAAACTCGTATGAAAGTCATCCATCACTTCTGCTTTATTTCTTGAAGCATTTCCACTACCTTTTTCATTTTTGGTCGTTTGGCAGGTGTACTGTCAGTGCAGAGTAATGCAACCTTCAGAGCTGCAAGCATTTCCTTCCTCCAACCAAAAGAAACTGTACTAAGTTTCGCATCAAGTATCTGCTCTGGGGTTTCCCCTCTTGCTGGAGCACTATGAACCCACTTCACCAAGTCTACCCCTTCACCAAAAGCCTCATCAACTGGCAGTCGGGTAGTAAGGATCTCAAGCAAAACTACACCATAGCTATAGACATTTCCTGGTGCTGTAACTTGCATTGTATATGCATATTCTGAAGGCAAAAACGCACAAACACACACACACACAAAATAAGGGTCAAAATAAGAGAAGGGAGCAGGAGGTGTAACAATTTCATAGAAGCAAGACTACAGTATTTATACATGAGCTATCAATTGTAGAATGACTGAAGTTTGACTGCTGACTGCCATAAGAAATACCTGGTGGAATATAGCCAAATGAGCCTGCAACTGCACTAATACTTGCAGTGCCTCTGCATGGATCTAAGAGCTTTGATATCTCAATCTCCCCCACCAAAGGCCTGAAGTCAGCATCCAAAAGAACATTACCAGAAGATATGTCGAGATGGATAATTGCGACATGATGAAGGAAAGCTAAACCTTCTGCCACTCCAACAGCAATGGAGAGTCGTGTAGGCCAGTCAGGTTGATATTCAGGTTGCTTGCTAGATTCATGAAGAAGCTGGGCTAGTGTCCCATTGGGTAAGTAATGATGTAGTAAAAGGGCAACATCTTCATAGATAACAAATCCAATGGGTCGCATTAGATTATCGTGACAGAGTTTGCTCAGCCTTTCAAGCTCTCTAATCATCTTGTTCTGGTGATGAATTATAGTCCGATCCATGGATTTCAGTCTCTTAACTGATAGAATCAGCCCAGAAGGCATAACTGCCTTGTAAACTGTGCTGAAAGTCCCACTTATGAGTTTATTAGTGTCCTTCAATGTCGCTTTCACAACTGCATCAAGATCTACTGCTTGCCTGAGATTCTCCACAAACACATTGCCTGCTATTATCGCTGGTCGATTGTTGGTTCCGTCATCTTCAATCCCTGCAGCTTTGGCTGCTTTTTCTTGTCTCTCTCTTATCATAAACAGCAGAACAACCACAGTTACAGATAAAAAAACTGCCAAACCAGAACCAATAACAGCTAGTATGATCTTGTAAGAAACCTTGTGATGGTCATTCTCATGGCCAGAATCACTGGAGGTTCCACATGCAGAGCTCAATGGCTCTCCACAGAGCCCTTTGTTACGCAAAAAGCTTGAATTTGGACTCTTTTGGAATGGTACAAAGTTGGGTATTGGGCCAGTGAGCAGATTATTAGAGAAATTAACCTCTATCAAGCTCAACATGCCCTTGAGGGCAGATGGGATATTACCAGAGAGCCGATTATTAGAGACATCCAGAGAAACCAGCTTGTCTAGTTTCCCTAACTCAATGGGCAGTGGCCCGTGGAGATGATTGAAGCTCAAATTTAATGCAATCTGTAAGTTTTTTATATGACCAATCTCAGGAGGGATCATTCCAGTTAAGTAGTTACTGCCCATTTCCAACTCAAGCAGTTTCACACAGTTTCCAATTTCATGAGGTATCTCCCCTTGTATTGAATTCTGACCCAAAAGCAAGTACTGCAATCTTGACATGTTGCAGATTTCATTTGGTATAGAGCCATTAAATCTATTATTGCTCAGATCAAGCTTGGTAAGACTCTTGCACCCAAGAATTGATTTTGGGATATCCCCAAACAAACTGTTGCCAGAGAGAATCAATTCCTGCAGATTCATGAGCTGTCCAAGCTCCAGAGGAATAGGACCAGTAAACCCATTAGAGGCCAAATTTAGGAGGGTGAGATTAGTGCATCGACCAAACTCCGGGACAACCTCACCAGAGAGCTTGTTGTTATCTGCTTCAAAGTATGTAAGGCTACTAATATTTCCAATTGCCTTTGGAATGATGCCTACAAAATCATTGTTGCCTATTCGGATATTAGAAAGGCCTTTGCAGTTCCCAATTTCATCAGGAAGATCACCACTCAATCCATTCAGGGTCAGAATCAGAACTTGCAGCTTTCCTGAAGCAAAAATGCTCTTAGGTATTGAGCCTTCGAGGTGGTTGGAATGCAGATTCAGCAATTCAAGCTCAGAAACTGAGCCCAGATTATCTGGAATTTTACCCCCTAAAGCATTCTCATAGGCTGTGAAAACTCTCAGGTGGGTGAAATTTCCCACCCAAAATGGGATGGGGCCACTCAATTTATTACTAGAAATTTGAAAAGCCTGTAACTTTTTTAGGCTCTGGAGCTCATCTGGTATTTCTCCTACAAGAGAGTTACCGGAGAGGTTCAATGTTTTAAGGTTTGTGAGACTAGCCAATTCTCTAGGAATGAAGCCCTCAAACTTATTGGATGACAAATCAAGAAATTCAAGGTCAGATAAATTTCCAAAAGCTGAAGGAATCGATCCATCAAAAGCATTATAGGAAAGGTCAAGCCACTTCAAAGCTTTGAGCTCAGAAATCAGAGTCACATTACCTCGGAGTTGAAGGCGAGAAAGATCGAGCCTTTCCACCGTTGAATGGCTCTGGTTCCAACTGCAAAAAACGCGGGTCCAAGAGCAGTAATCTGAGCTGTTGACACCCCAACCAGGTACTACGAGCTCTTTGTTAATAGCCAACAATGTAGTTTGATCACCGAGCTCAGCACCCGCTAGCTCTGACACAAACCCAACTAGCAGAAAAGAGAAGAAACACAAAATTGCCATTAGAATACCACTTCTCTTTACAATTACTTCTCTTCTTTCTCAAAAATTTCCCTTCCTTGCTGTTTGCATCACCCACTTGCACTTCAGTGGACAATCAGAGCTCCTGGCGAGAATCATAGAAGGCATTCACCAAGAAAAGAAAAAAAATAATAATACCCAGAAATCCAATACCCAAGTCACTTGTAAAGAAAACCCATTTGAGATGAGATTCCCGTGAATTGCAGAGCACACCGATTCCTTAGTTTCAGTGGGGGGGGGGGGCAAGTGTACCAACCAATCGGGATTTAGGACCAAAACTCAAAGACCCATGTATGTTTAATGTTTTTGACAAAGAGCTTCAAAGAACAAAAAAAGAAGGGCTTAGAAACAAACAACTAAAAAACAGGAGCTACAAAAGGACTTGCATTATTTAAGGAACATTTGTTGAGCCTAGCATGGAATGGCAATCCTATTATCGAAAGGGAACATGGTTTGCACTTTGCAGAGCCGAGCAAAGAAAATGACTGAAGAGAGGTAAGGCTGCTCTGCCTCTGCTGCCAATGAAAGTAAAGAAATGACTGAGAAAGGAAAAGAGTACTGAGTACGTATCGGTACAGGTTTCACGGACCAGGAGTTTTTATCTTTCGCAAGAACGGAGAGAGAGAGAGAGAGAGACTGTGACTGTGAGAACAGGTTAGAAAGGAAATTCTGCTCACGTAGGCTTTCACGAGAACTGAGCAGTGATGAGTGAATCAATTTAAGGCTACATAAATCATAATAAACACTCACTCACTGCAACTATCAATGTATCATTCATGAGATACCAAATTTAATGTATGAGTAATGTAATCTTTTACCATAAAAAAAAAAAAAAAAGTAATGTAATATTTTACTGTCAACTCTCAAGCTCATTTTCAACCAAACCAGCGAACATTTTTCACCGCTCTTTTTTTACTATTTTTTTAAAAATATATTCACTCCGTCTCAATTTATTTGTTCTGTTTGAAAGGTAAAACTTTTGAAGGGAATATTATTTATTATCTAATCTACGTTATAAAAATGTATAAGTTTATAAAATTATTTTTAAATAAATTAATTAGTTTTTTTTAAAAGAGTTATTTTTAATGATACAACTAAAAAGGTGTTCCAATTAGATTGATTTTTTAAATATTTGTTAGTTTTTTTTTTCAAACAGTTTTGAAAATAAAGTATGGGTATAATAGGAATATTGGTAAATTAATGATTTTTATTTTTAAAAACAGGATAATATTTTGGAACATTTCAAAATGGAATAGAAGACAAACAAACGGAAGGAGTATATGATTACTTATATGTCATTGATGTTTAATAAAAATGATATTAATGATAGACAAAATAATGCTACTCTAATTATAATAGGTAACAATTGCAAAAAATATTGTGTCCCTATCTCGTTGAATTTTTCAATAAAATTGAAAGAATATTATAAAGGAGAAAATCACTTTTTTTGATACATCAAGTCATCAATAGTTAATAGTTGGAGGTTTTAACTCTGTCGAAAACACAAAAATATGACATTTGAGCTATAAGATTTTTTGGCAAAGGAGAACATTGTATCGAACCTCCTTTTCCAATGCAAACACAAATAATCCATCACTTGGGACTTGGAAGACAACATTGCTTCGATACGACACAAACTCGTAGACAAACAAACCCATTCCAATTTTTTCACATCAAGCGGAGGAGGCAGGAACACATGTGGCGATGCTTATGATTGTGGTGGCAAGTGGCATTGAATCCAGTGTTGAATGTGGAGCAATAGAGACCAACGTTTTTATCTGGCTTGGGAGATATGTGATTTTTTATTACTGTAACAGTGTAAGGTGTACTTGGTTTCAACTTTGTCATGTACACAACTGTTTTTATAATTCATTGATATAATAACTTAATAAGTAGTGAGTGTGATGAACAATCACGTAACACTATTTTTATTATCCAACACTCACAACCTATTACTTTAACACAAGAAGTGAAAAAATTATGAATTATCCCAAGATTTATTCATTTGGTTTAATGTGAAATGTAATTTTTAATTTGGATTTCAATTGCTTAGATGATTAATATACATGTATTATTTTTATTGGGCTACGTAATAAACATTATATGGATTACGCTCCCCAAGCTTTAACTCTTTTCAAGCATTCAAGGAAGGACTCATGTGAAGCTTAGTTTAATTTTCTTGAAAACTGTCAAAAATAAAACAAAAACATTACTTCAAAAAATTTATTTCAATCTTATCCACACACACACACACAAAAAAAATTATTTCAATAGTTCAAAACTAATGAAGTTGATTTAGTTTCTTGAAATCTGAAATTTAAAAACAAAAACAAAAAACTTTGCTTCGATGAGCAAAATTCACCATACATAAGAAAACCTTATTTCAAAAGTTCAACAAAAATTAATTGATTTTAAGATTCTACTACTAAATTCCAAGTTTTTCAATCGAGAAAAATGAAGAACAGTGTGCTTTTGAATATTAAAAGTAGCGGAAGAAAGATTAGGGTGAGATATGGGGCAGGTTTTCCTTGGTCACTCAAGAATCACTATTTAAAAGAATCAATTTTGCCAAACCCAAGATCAAGAGACTGTACGATGATTTTTGTAGATTTAAGAAGGAAACAAATTTGTCCAGATTCCATACACGAACCTAGGATTCCTTCCTTCTGGGCTATGCTATCATATGTTATACATTCTTAATGGACATTTCAGCCTTTTAAATTCCACTTTTTAAAACATCCTCTGACAAATTAGACAGAAATTTTGATATAGACCAATAATTTTTTTGTTGAGTAAATTTGAAAGAGATGAGTAAATCAAGTCCATCAAATATACTTCTACACTCATCTCATGTAATTCTAATAAACGCATATATATATATATATATATATATATATTGTGGCAGGCAAAAAAGTGAAAAAACAATTTAAGTTTTAAAAGATAGTTTGCTATTTGCTATCATAATTAATTTCTTTAGAGATAGAATATCAAGTCTATTTTTGAATACCCAATACAAAGATCAAGAAAGCTTTTGTCATAGTATTTATTCAGGAAAAAAAAAAAAAAAAAGCTTTTGTCATAGAGTTTAGAGAGAAGTGGTATTTATCCCATTGTTGATCAATCTGGAAATTGATTAAAAAAAATAAAGTGTTGATCCTCCGGTCTAGTTTAAGAAGAATATTACAAAACAAATGAACTCTCTTTCTTTTCTTTCCCCTCTCTTTTCCTCCCCTTTTCCAGATGTTTTTTCCTCCCCTTTTCCAGATGTTTTATCTTGCTTTATATATCCAGCTTAAATGCATCTGGATTCTACACTTGGAGGGTTGAGATCATTCTCCTAGAATTCTTGTCCCATCTAGAACATAGCAGTAAGTTTTATACTAAAATCTAAGTTGTGCCACCATTTTTCGTGATCACTTCCTTATTAATGCGGCCAGAGAAGTGATTGTCTTGTATTTAATGCGGAGAGGGTGGCTTCTAAACCCTTCTTTCTTCATCCTTCTCGCATTCCGTGCAAAGTCAGTTTTTTTTTTTTTTTTTTTGGGTGGTTTAGCTCTATGTCCTTTATACAACTAGTGCTCATCCCTTCAAGGTCTGAAGTATGTCATCGGGGTCTTCATCAAGTAAGTTACCTCAATCTCTCTTCAAGTCGTGAGATCTCTGCCCTATATCATTTTATGGATTTTAGCTCATCGGAAATAACCTTGACTGCCTGTTTACCTGTTTTGGATCCTCGTCCCCCCTATATATATATATATATATAGAGAGAGAGAGAGAGAGAGAGAGAGAGAGAGAGAGAGAGAGAGAGAGAGAGAGAGAGAAAATCCAATTATATTTCAATTGGATTCTTAATTTTGTGCCACATATCTCATCCAATTTTTAATTTTTGTCCTAAGTAAATTATTAAGTGTAAAAATCGAAGAGTCTAAATCCAATAAAATTAATTGGATTTCAATTAGAATCCAATTTTGCGCCATGTATCCATCTAATTTTTATTTTATTTTTTAAGGCAAGTAAATTATTAGATGCAAAACCAAAAAATTTAAATCCAATTAAATTCTAAATCATATATATATATATATATATATATATCGTGAGAAACCATTATATATTTTAGAAATATATAGTTTAAAAAAGATATAAGCTAATACCATGTATAATTTGAACATCTTCTTAAAATATATATATATATATAATTTATACCATGTAATTGTAATTATTTGTAAATGTCATAAATTAAATTTTTTTATGTTTATAATTTTTTTAAAAGAAAAAAAAAAATGAATATGCGAATGCTAGCCAATGTAGGGTTTTTTTTTTTTTTTTTCCTCTTATTTTTTCCTTCCTTCTTCTACTTTGTCCCATTCAGGGGGTTCCTACTGCAAGGACCAATTAAATGGTCATAGTCAGCCAAACAACAGAATGATTAATTAAATCCTTAGATGACAATTGTTGTATTTCAAAAAAAAAAGAAAAAAAAAATGACAATTGTTGCGAATTACTCTTTGTTGGTCGCACCTGTGGAATTCACCTTGCCAGTACGCCAATGTCACTCTGCTCCTACTCAAAGAGGTAGCCAGAGTTTTTTCGCATAGAGATGAACCCACCAAGATGAATGATTGATCGATTATCAACCAATTAGGGGGATTAGTAAGACAATCATCAGATGGCAACGATCAAAACAACAAATTTGTGCCCGCTTGAAGTTGAACAAAAAATTAGGGTATGGGTCATAATAATAGCAACCCGTTTTGGTCTTACAGTATTTTACCCAATCCCGACCAAATCAGGCTATACCCAACCCACTCATCAAGCCCATATTATAACATTTTTAAATTTATTTTTTTATCGATTCACCTTCATTATATGTTTGTATGCTAAAATTATATCAAATTTTCTATATTGCAAATTAATACACATATTACATTATTCATCAACTTATCAAACAATTCTCAAATTCAAATGATTTCACAGTTGAATTTTCTACTAATATTGAGTAGTTTTTAAATAAGTTCATTATAGAATTTCTTTTCTAATTATTTACTTTAAAGCTATAAACATTGAATTAGTTATATATATATATATATATATATATATTGAGTTATGGTTTTTCACATAACATTTATGTTGGTTTTATTCCATGACAAAAAGTATTATAATTGCATTAATTTATTTCTTTGTATTTTGTGAGATTTAATTGTAATGAGTTTAGTCTTAAGTGGTGAATTTTGCTCAAGATATTGATCTCGTGACTTGGCTCACAAATGGTGCAACCGGCAAAAGTCACATTAGGCATACATACTGAAAGCTGAAGAGTTAGTGTGTTTCGCAACTTGGTCAACCCACAAGATGACCCACAAGATGCATTAAATAACTAGATTTTAAGTGTGACACAAAATTTTAAGGAGACTATTCAGAAGAAACCCCTAGAAAGAGGTTTCTACAACACCCACCTTGTTAAACAGAGCTACTCATCCTTAAGAGATAAATCTTTGTAATATCTTCTCCTCCTCTCTCTCATTGTTATACATTAGAGGAGATTTGTATCCAAATACAACCCACACATATTCAAAGTGTAGAGAGTGTTTTGAAACTTAAGTAACATTGGGTATTTGCCAAAACATGTTGGTGAGGCTTTGCAGATACAATCGGGTGAAACTGCGAGATCCAGATAACTAGTGAAAACAAAACTTCCAAAAGTCTGTTGGTAGTTTGAACTTGGAGGGCTCAAGTACTTCAAGTAAATTAGACTCATAGGGTCTTTTGGTATTTTTGTACTCCAACTTATTCACTATTATTCACTAGTGGATCATTTTGGCTTAGAGGGCTGCGAAGAAATTTTTCGCTGAGTTTTTCGATTTCTTTATAGATTACATATCATTGTGTTATCTTGGGTTGGTTATTCTTTTACTCACTGCCCTTTCCATTTTAAGCATTACACTTAGTTGTACATCATTTTAAAAACCTTAATATTTTTTAGGGCAAATTACAATTACAATTACAATCTAACCACTTGTAATTTGACAGAAATTTAAGTTGCCTACTTGTGATTTGAAATTTAAAACTTTACCCACTTGAAATTTGACTGAAATTTAAGTTGCCTATATGTGGTTTGAAATCTCATGATGCAAATGTTTCACTAGACTCTTTTTGATCTTATATTTTTATGTTTTTTGTGTTTTTGGAGGAGAAAAATATAAAAGTTGAGCAAAAGTATATATTTAACCGTATTTTTAACAAAGGTGAGTTACAAAACTCTAACTCGTCAAATCTCAAGCGAGTAAAATATCAAATTTCAAACCACAGGTAAGCAACTTAAATTTTAGCCAAATCATAGGTAGGTAAGTTATAATTTGTCATATTTTTTAAGTACAACTATAATTTTACCAACTTTCCACAAATAAAATTTTAGCAAAAAGCTAGTTAAATATAACAAACTTAGTTGATTGGTGATTTTTATATTATTTCATTTTCATGTATAATGTGTATATACGTTTAATTTCTTCGTTTGCGGAATTAATTATTACCATTTTTTTTTTCATTTTGCAAAATGGATTGTCTTGAAAAATTTAAAATAGAGTTCTAAAAAGTTGCAACTGAGTTTAATGATAAAGTATGACGTTTCAAGTAAAACTTCAAAAGTGCTTTTATGAGATAAGTTTAGGGACAAGATTTTTAAGGGTGTCTTTGTGTGTTTTTTTATTTTTATTTTTAAATATCATATAAGTGGGAAGAGCTCCATTAGAAACACAATACCATATGAAGCTTTAAAGAAGGGATAATCTAAAATTTCACAAAAGACTAATAGTAGTATATCTTTTCTTTCATATACACATGACTACAATCCATATAAAAAAAAAACATGTTGTTTTAGCATCATTTTCATTTTTCGGCTATGAATCAGAGTGTGTAACTTTGTTGATTTGTAGCATGTCTGTTGCTCCTTGAAGTCCATACCATGCATAAGAAAACAAATTAAAATGAATTATTTTTCCATATATATTGATCATATGGTGGTGTGGGAGTGGGAGTGGGAGTGAGAATGGGAGTGGGACCCTGGCAAAGGGCATCTCACAGACAAGTAGGGACAAGACATGTCCGTATGACAGTAGGCCTGGCTGACCACCACTATTATATGTCATCATATAAGATAAAAGGGTCACAACATTAACAACATTAATATTAAACATTGCTAGGCCCCAGTAAAAAAAAAAACATTGCTAGGCCTCCCTCCCGCCTCCTCAAAAAATAAAAAAATTTTCTTTCGGCTACATTAACTTTAAGTAAAAGACAGCAAAGACAACATCATCATAATGTATGCCCTAGCTAACACCTTTTGCTCATGACTATGGTAAATGCACTACAACACCCTTATTTTTTTGCAATGTCAAAAACAGTATCTTTAAACCTTTTTATTAACCCACTTTTAAAATATATAATTTATTTGTTATTAATCAATCAATTATGTTACTTACTTTCAACGTAACGACAACTTTAAATCAAATTTAACACCAAGCCAAACGTAGATCAAGCCGGGAATTGTGCATGAATTTAGGACTTTGTACTACATGCAATCTAACATGGCACCACTTTACCAAAGACAAGGGCTCTTTTTTTTTTTAGAAGAAAGACAAGGGTTCTAAATTTTAATGATTTTCTATCACTTTTTTAAAATTTTTTTAAGGAAAATTGTAAGAATTTTCTTTGTTTTATCCTTTTTCATTTTTTACTTTTTCCTCGACTTCCGAGTAAACATTATGCAATCTTTACCTTGTGACTTGAAAACAAACAGCAAATGTGTTTGTTAAACTTTTTAAGAAAAAGCATTCTTTTAAATTGTCAAGGTCTAGTAACACAACTAGTATTTTATGTTGTTTTCATGAATATATTTAGAGTTCAAATCTTCTCTCCTCCATTATTATAACTAATTACTTTATTTTAAAAAAATTATGGAGATTCTCTAACTCATTACATGACAATTTATAAAATCATTTATATGTATTAAAAATTTGAATAAATCACATGATTATTACGACTAAAAGTACATATAAATAATCTTTTAAATTGATACAATGAGTTGTAAAAACTTTCTTCAAAACCAATTTGAAGGAAAATTTTATCCAATTTTTAATGTGTGGAAGCAAATTTAAAATTTTATATTTATAAAACTTTAAAAAAAAAATTGTAACAAATAGATAGGAGTAATTTTTTTAGAATGATGTGAGGATTTTATTAAATAAGACATGTGATACACCACAACTCTACCCACATGCAAGCATGCAATCATGTTATATATAATCAATGAGAGTTTTGTTGTGTAATTATATAGCATTACTTGTCAATATCCTTTATTTTTTAGAGGGCAACTTGTCAATATCCTTGTGTTTCATTGACATCATCTCTATCACGAAAACCTAAATTTGGATCTATATCCACCATTTGTTGTAAGCAATTATACATATATAGAATTACTCTTTTGTAGTTGCCTAACTTCAATTGTATATGTTCATCCATGCGATAATAACACAACCTTGTAATCTATCTGTAATTTTCCTAATTTTAAATATTAAATTTTAGGCTTTAATTGAACATATTTATAAGACTTGTTGATCAAGGTAATTCTATCATTTAGCTAACAAAAATATTAATTAGCAGCAGGTTACATTAATTTATAAATTTGTAAATAATTGTAGGGTGAATTCTTAAAACCCTTCTTAATACTGACCACAATAAAAAATGCCACCTATTAAAAGTAAAAGATCACACAAAACCATAAAGAGCGCTTGATAGCATCATTACTATTGACTATTGACTAGCACCCCGCTATTGACTAAAGAAAGGGCTCATGGTAATCTCTTTCCCTACCAGCAAATTATCAGTGTGTTAGAACGGAGGAATAGAAATTTAAAAACAAATTAAGATGGATAGAATGGCATAGAAAGATGGGTCTTCTTTTTTAATTATTTTTTAGATTTAAAAATGAACAAAAATTTACTACAAATTTGGTTATTAAAAATGACTACAATTTTCATTAAAAAAAATAACATATTTAATTATTTTGAAAATTTAACTGTGAGATTAAATGTTCTTTATATTCTTAACAATTATGTCAAATTTTGTATCAATTAAATTTTAATTTTACTATTTAATTCACAAAATTCTTTTTTATGCATAATTTTATAATATAAAATAAATTTAAATTTAAATATTTAATTGATGACATAACTATTAATCTTTAATCTTTTAGAAAATTTGCAAGCATAGAGTACATAAAAAGAAAATGTATTTTATCAACAAAAAAAAAAATGTAATCTAACGGTGAATTTATCAAAATTCACATTCAATAAAAAAAATTTTGAGTTGAGTTGTAACTATTGACTATAACCAAATTCTATAACTAAACTTGATCTTTTATAGATTTAGAAACATACAATTGACTATATTAAATAAGAAACATATAACTCTCGTATTACATATTTTACTTTTTATTTATCTTTTATTAATGTAGGATTAAAATGTAAATTTGATCGTAATCAATAGAGGGAATGTAATTGTTCTGTTCTGTTCAATTTAGGACAAATCCTTGTCCATTCCCTTTTTCTGTTTGGTTTTATTATATCTTCCAAACCATCATTTTATTCAAGTTCCATTCCTTATGAAATGACAACTCCAAATCAGTCTCTTAACTAAGACCATTGTGGCAGGATGCTAAAGGTGCCATTGTGGTAGAATAGAATAAACATTTAAACACCATTCAGGAATAAATAAATAAACGCCATTTTAGTAGGGCCAAGGATGCGGAAGGTGCCACTCCTTTCGGATAAATCAGTTCTATTCTAGTTCCATCTTTGTGGAGTGCCAACTCCAAATCAGTCTCTTATTAAGGCCATTGTGGTAGGATTGTAAAGGTTCCACATTTATGTAGTTTGGAGTCTTGACCAATACAGTGTGAAAGAAAAGATACATAGTGCAAGGCTTTTTTAAAAAAAAATTAAATTTTAGCAGATAAAGAAGTATTATTTGAGATTTTCTTTTTGGATAAAATGATTATCGGCCTCAATTAAAGCAAGAAGGGAATATTCACACTCAATTTCTATCAAGTTAATTCATTTTTGTGATGGTATAATGTGTTGGTTTGGTTCGTGGTCCGATTTTCAATAGTTTGATAGTGGGGTTTTGGTGGTCCAATTCATCTATAATGGTGACTGATTTTTTTTTGATGGTGGTGGCTGGCAGTGGATGATGGTTTGCTAGGTTGAGAAGGAGGAGGTGGGAGTTTGTTGGTTTAGAAAAGGAAGGAGGAAGAGAGACAGAGAGGAAGAGAGAGAAAGAAACATAGAGGAAGAATAAGTAAATAATAAAGAATAAATATTTAAATGAAGTCGTAAAAAAAAAAAAAATAGAACACGAGTTGCTAAAAACTATAATTTTTAGAATCATCACTGTAAATGTTTTGAACAATAAATTAGCTGAAACTGAAAAGAAGAAGAAGAAGAAGAAGAAGAGATTTTCAGACCAATTTTGGCTAAAAGTATGCTCTAACAAATAATGAGGTAGGTGGTCTCTCATTTTTAGGCTCGTGTAAGCTTTTATTAATATAATAGTGTTATTAGGAGGAAAAAGGTGAGTCTCAAGGCTCTTATTTCTTTAGATTCTGAAATGAAATATAAAAATGAGTTTCGTAATGAGTTTGTTTGTACGAATTATATGCTTGTCTAATAATACTTTGAGCGAAAAAGCTAATCATAAGCAAAAATGGGGGCAACTTTAATTATAGAAGTTCTTCATGAAATGTATGGGACCTTTATTTGCTAATATTCACTTGAAAGGGTCCTTTATTTAAAAAAACCCCCCTAAAACATACAATAATAATTGTGATTACATCCCCTGTGCTGTGTGTTAATCACTTAATTGTACTAACACAAAGGAACAAGTAGAATAGATCCTATAGGCATGGATATCCCAGCTTTTCTCTTTGGCACCTTTCCACTTTCAAAGGACATGACTCCACTCCCCTTTCCCCACCACCTTGTGCCAATGGCATGTGCATGGGTGATGGGTGTGGGGAAGCCACTTTAGGAGATTGTCATCCATATGACCACAAAAAAATAAATAAAGGGACTGAAAAAGCAAATGAAATTTCCCTGTAGAATCTCTATTGATTGAGATTGGGCCATCCCTTTACTAGACATGCATCATGAGCCTTGTATCATGAATTGTCTCACCCCTTTGGGGGCATCAGGGGTCCTCTCTCTCTCTCCAGTTTCAACTCAGGGTCATGGCGCCTCAGCCTCCTCTCAGGGATTTAAATTCTTAGCGTGTATTTTGAGAGTAATTTTTAGGTACTTCCAAAGCACAGTGAAGTTTATAATAAATGTGAGAAGACGAATCGTCATTTTAAGTAATTTCTGGATTTTGGAGTTACCTTGAAACCAATTTCTTATCTTAATTCACCATTAGCATTTGAGTTGACTATACAAAATTTATATGACCAGCAGACATCAGCTTACCTATTGGCTAATACAAATTTGTAAGTGTCACTTCAAGAAACTCCGAATTATATATAATGCCCAGTTTTCAGTGGCCCCCATACATGACCGCAATTTTGCACCTTTATATGTTCTGTATGGTGGATGGGTAAAGTCTACAAGTTAGAACTCATATTCCAGACAAAATAATTCCCCAAACAGGGCCTGAAATTCACTCAAAACTTATTTGCAAAAAGATAAAAAAGAGTGATGGATTAGACGATTGTAAATGTAACTACGTAATAACAAATTCCTTTATTAAAGCAAATGCATTATTTTTACCAATGTAACAGGTGCTCCAGTGGCAACAAAACTTACTTCTTTGGTTTGAGTTCTCTAATTCTTACTAGTGGCACTGCCAATCTCTCTCCATGTTGTCCAGGGCGCATAAAGGTTGCTACTCTTCCCCTTCTACGCATTTTCTTCTACCCAACAAAATAATAATAATAATAATAATAATAATAATAATAATAATAATAATAATAATAATAATGCATTGACCAGGAGCAGGTGCACCCAACAAGAAAATTTCATTGTTGAAATGTATAAAAGCTAAAGGTTTATTATTTTATTTTGTTTAATAAATGGTTAGAAATATTCATATATATATATATATATAGATATATAAAATTTTGGAAGGAAATGCTTTAAATATCCTTAATCCCATTGTTCGATTGCTTTCATTAATTTTTAGACAGCAGCTCTTATTTCTGTTATGTTTTGGACTTGTAATCTTGTAGTGCCAGGAGGCAACTGTTTGGGCCATAATTTGGCCAATTGGGCCACCTGTAGTTCTTTTGGGGTGTGAGGGAGATGGGGTTTCATTCTCGGGTGGGTGTTTTGATTTTCTCCTAATAAAAGTTGAGTAATTCGAAAAAAGAGAGAAAATTTCATTGTGCTTTCAGAACCTTATTGATGTTCTTTTGATAATGATTTTTTTTCTCGGATACAATTTTGTAAATGCATTTGGACATGGCTGATGTGCACCATACTACCGTGAAAAATAATTTCTAACTGCTGTTTTTGTAGACTAATCGAGATTGTCAGTACCAGAAAGCTAGCCCATTGTGTATGGGGTCCAATACAGTAGGTCAAACCCAAAAAGTTCTTGGAAGTATTGGGCTTAATTAATAACCCAAATATTAGAATAAGTTATTTATTTATTTATTTTCCTTGATGAAGTCGTATTATTTTACAATATTATTCTGGTATACATCATCTGCTACTGGAATCATTTGTCGCATTACTTTCACAAACTTATATACACGTTAAAATATGGAGAAAAGCCAGTCCTACCATTTAAAAACGCTATTTTGAATGGCATGATAAGGATAAAGGTAAACTGGAAATTTGAAAAAAGCCAGGTACCTAATTCATTGATTGATACAAATGGGGTGTCTACTCAACACGGATCATAGTCCTATTCTCCTTGATAGAATTGTGAATTTACGGGTAGCTAAAGCCTGGCATAATCAAGGATTTTCCAGCTTTTCAATAATTATGTAATAGATTTTAAGCTAGAAAGAGAGCTTTGAGGACGTACAAAAGACCACGCTGAAAGAATAACTTAGAAGCTTTAGGATCAAGCTGATCGATCTGATCAATAAGCAAAGCGGCTACAGAAGCTGAAATCAATAGTGCAGTGGTTGACTACATCAACAAGTCTCAATACTTTGTAGTTTTCCCATTTGTCTACTATTACTGCCTTATTAATCACTTTACATCTTTGTTTCATCATCTAATGCACATATATGATTCATTCCCTCAAGGATTGTCAAGTCTTGTCTAGAAAGTACCGACGTGGCTATAGGAGTGCCGCACCGGCCAACACAGGGTGTAGTGGGCGACGCCACTGCCCGCTGTCCATGCATTAGTGCCGCGTTGTATTTTTTTTATTTTTTATTTTTTTGATATGTGTTGATTTGCGCCGATTCGGTTTGAATCGAATCATATTCGCTAACCGAAACCAATCGATTTAGGCCGATACCAACTTTAAATTAGGCCGAAATTCAAGTAAAAATTATTTAAAAAAAAAAAAAAAAGAGTGCAAAAACATCTTTAAACCCAAAAAAAAAAAAAAAAAAAAAAAGACCTTAAAACCATCACTGCCTCTCTGCTCTGTGCTCTCCACCTCCCTCCTTGTATTCTAACTTTAATGTTTTAATTTCAAACTTGTGGATTGTATTTAATTTATGAACATCACGTTTTAGTTATTATCTACTATTACTTTTCAATTTGATATATGTTTATATAATGTGAAAAAGTATGCTTAGCAATATATAAAAAATATAAATAAAAATATTTTTAATAATTCTTTAATCGTTGCACCTTGCCGCACTCGTACCCTACTTTTCCAAAAATTGCCAAGTCATGCACACATGTCTGTACCCACACCCACACCCGCACCCGCACCCGTACCCGAATCCGGAAACACACCCGTGCTTCATAGCAACTCATTCCAGATTGTATAACAGGAAGGAAAATGAGCTTCTATGCATACATAATACTACTTTGATTATCAAAAACTAAAAGTGATCATGATGTTCAGCATAGACAATAAATTGATGAGTCTATTTTCCACCAGTGAGCTGCACGGTCCTCACGTGAACGGGACAAGAACCTACAAACACCAAGAAAAGACCTTGCAGGGGACACCGGTGTGGTGCCGGCCAAAAACCCTCCGAAGGTCAAGTCAGAGAACTCTTTCCCAAACTAGAATGCTAGAGTAGAATTAAATATGCATACCTTGGTTTGTGAGGGTTCTGGAATATTTATAGTCGCGTAGTGTATTCTTCTTTTGGGCCTAAGCGTGTAGGTCCACCAAAAAGCCACAGTAGTCCAAATGGGCCGCAAACGGGCCATAATCATGCTCGCATAAAAGGCCGTGGGGGCCCAGTGCGCGTCATGAACTACACCTGTCATTCATTGTGAGCCCATCACCTATTTTATCATCTTCAGCTGCCCCCCATTCCGTGGGTCCGTCACCAACAACGACGGGCCCATGGAATAAGTGGAAAAGGTGATGCATGGTCATGACGGGCCATGGTAAAAGGTCGGTTGGTTACTCACATGACGGGTGTATTGAATAACCATCACGGCAAAGCATATGACGGGCACATGGCGTGATTACAATCAACTCGTTACCATGGACGACGGATACATATGACGGGCCGTTGTGTTCTCCATGATCCGTCATGAACTCGTTGGGGGCGAATCGCCAGGTTGGAGTAGAGTCATAAATGCTCTAGGGGACACGTGGTGAGCATTGGTTGAAGGCTTGCCAGAACCGAGGCGTCTCTTCGTGGGTCGCGCCGTTTACCCTATATATATATCATTCGTTCCTGTCATTCTCACATTTTGGAGAAATTTTCGCTGATCAGAGCACATCCGTCCTCACTGCGATCATCCACACATAAGTCGACCGTCCGGTCACCACTACAACTTTCTCCCGTCGTCTCCATACTTGTAAGTTTATTTTCAACTTCTTCCACCGCTTTTTCATTTAAAAGTTGGTCCGTTGTCAGTGAAGATCTAGAGTCTTAGGTTTCCCTATCCGTCATTTGTAGGTGTCGATGTCTAGTGAGGCTTCCAGCGGTCAATCTTTTGTCCGTGAGAGAGCGGGCTACGAGGAGGTAAACCCGTCAGGTCAAGGAGACCGGGGTACCTCCGTCGAGGAGAGTGAACCGTCATTCAGCTCTCCTTCCTTCACAGAAGAAGAAGGGCGAGGAGGAGACGGGTCGGAGTACGACTCGAATGAGGAAGTAGATCCTTCCGTTCAGTCGGTGGTCGGCAAAGACGGCTTGAGGAAGTTTATTCTGCTTCCGGAGTGGACGGTGAACCATTTCACCTCATCCATCAGTTTGCCACATTTTAACACCCTTAGGGAGAAATACCAAATTCCAAATTCAATTGCCATCCGTCTGCCCTTTAAGTCCGAGAGGTGCTACTACAAGGGACTAGAGGATGTCGGGGTCTACGAGCAAATGCTCAAAGCCGGCCTTCGTTTCCCATTGAGTGCCCTACACCGTCGTCTACTTCGGTATCTGGGAGTGTCCGTCACACAAATTTCCCCAAACGCCTGGAGGGTTTTCTTAAGTGTTGAGGTATTGTATGGCGTCATGTCCGATGGGACGAGACGGTTAACCTTGGAAGAGTTTTTTAATTGTTACCGTCCGGTCGAAATTAATAAGTCCAAGGGGATGTATAGCTTTGTGGCAAGAAGCCCTTTGCTTAGGTTAGTGTCCGAGACCCCAGACTCCAACCGCAACTGGAAGAGTAGGTATTTCTTCCTACAAGGAGACGAATGGATGGGTCGTCGGGACGACCCAGATTTAACGCCCGTCGATAGGACATGGGGCATTGTACCTCCGTCTGGTATGCTTTTTTTTTTTTTTTTTTTTTTTTTTTTTTTGAGTCCGTCCTACTCCTTCCTACTATTTGTTTAACTAACTCCGTCTCTGTTGCAGCTCGTAGCCGTCCGGATATCTCCGTCGAGCAATTTGGCTTTCTTGAAACAATATTCCAGAAGACTAAGTTGTCGGAGAGGACTTGGGCGAAGCTCGTCACCCTCAACACTATCCATTGGTACTGCGACGGTCCCGAACCTTCAGAGGCGGCTATAAAGTACGACGAGGGAATACGCAAACGTAAGTCTAACTTTGAATTGTTATGGTTTCTTGTCCGTCATATGTTCTAACCGTCTACCATTGCAGAAATGGACGAGGCTAAGAGACGAGCACTGATCAAGCAGCAAGCAGCCAACAAAAAGAAGTCTGGGGGTGACGGTACACCTAAAGCACCTCCTCCGTCAGCAAAAGGGGGCCAGAGAGGACCGACCGTCCTAGCAAGAAAGCGAGGCTAGTGACGGGTTTGCCGGCCTTCCATGACTCTGCCAGGCCTCCGTCCAAGCTGGGAGTGGGTAAAGGAAAAGGTCTAATGACCAACCCCAACCCCGTCCAAGAGACAGCTCCCGTCCTACTACGTGAAGACTCCCAGTATGCACTTGCCCAAATAACTTCCATAATAAAGGAAGAGGATTACGATGACATTGGCAACCATGCGACGGAGGCCATGGGGGAGACGGCCTTGTTCAGCCTGACCCAGGTAATGCATCCGTCTACTTGCTCTCTTGAATGGATTTGTGATGCTTGCTAACCTTCTCCTTGTCTGATGCAGACGGTGTTGATGGCGAAGGGGCTTATGGACCGTTGCCTGGCCCGTGAAAAGTCCTTGGATCGTGTGCGTTCCAAGGCAAGGGCTTTGGCTGAGGAGTTGGACGAGTTGAAGCTCTGGAAGGTCCGTCAAGAGCAAAAACTAAAAACGTCCGAGCAGGCTCGTGAGGCTTTGGAAAAGGAAGTAGAACTTTTGAAGGAGGCGGTTCAAGCTCATGACGGGAACATCCGTCGAGCTAAAGACGAGGCCGTGCAGCAATACAGAGACTCCGACGCGTTGTTGACGGAGCTTGGGACGTCGTTTGCTGACGGGTTCGATGATTGCCTCCGTCAGGTGAAATCATCCTTCCCGGATCTTGACGTCAGCCATATCAACATCGACGCCGGAGGACAGACTCCTGCTCACACCGTCGAATCGGAGGGTACAGCTGAACTGTTCGGCGAGGTCCCCAATGAGGACGAAGCCCCTCATGCCGGCAATGACGACGTCCGTCCTCCAGAGCCAGACGGTGCCGAAGCGCAAGCCAATGCCCCCCAAGCTGAAGTGTGATATGGTTTTTTGTAACCGTTGTGCTGTTTCTGCTCTTTTTTTTTTTTTTGAAAACGTTGTAATTCAAAGAACAATTGGCTATGTAACTTTATAACCGTCATATGTGTTTTTTATAAATTATGTATGCTTGATGCTCGTACGGTGCATGTTCTTATTAACCTTCCGTCTACCATATACTGTAAGCAAATAACCGTTCACTTTATGACCGTTTGGTCCATCACTATTTGAAATCCGTCCACATTGTCGACGTTACGTAATTTCTCGTTTTAATTGGTCCGTCCACTTAGTGCAATTTTTCATCTTTTGAATTCTCCGTCCGCTTTGTGGACTTGGTAATAATTTTCATCTTTTTAGGTGGTCCGTCCACTTTGTTTGTAGTGGTAGTACTGTCTATTAGACGGTCCGTCCACTCTTGTGGACATAATTTCATGTTTAGGTGGTCCGTCCACTATGTGGACTTAATAATTTCATCTTTTTGTATGGTCCGTCCACTTTGTGGACATAGTAGTAGCTTTGGCTATTAGAAGGTCCGTCCACTCTGTGGATCATAATTTCGTAACTAGATGGTCCGTCCACTATGTGGACTTGGTAATAAATTTCATCTTTTGAGATGGTCCGTCCACTTTGTGGGCAGTAATAGTTTTGTGTATTAGACGGTACGTCCAATCTTGTGGACATAATTTCATATTTAGATGGTCCGTCCACCATGTGGACTTATTTTCATCTTTTTGGATGGCCCGTCCACTTTGTGGACAGTGGTAGCTTTGGCTATTAGATGGTCCGTCCACCATGTGGACTTATTTTCATCTTTTTGGATGGCCCGTCCACTTTGTGGACAGTGGTAGCTTTGGCTATTAGAAGGTCCGTCCACTCTGTGGATCATAATTTCGTAACTAGATGGTCCGTCCACTATGTGGACTTGGTAATAAATTTCATCTTTTGAGATGGTCCGTCCACTTTGTGGGCAGTAGTAGTTTTGTGTATTAGACGGTACGTCCAATCTTGTGGACATAATTTCATATTTAGATGGTCCGTCCACCATGTGGACTTATTTTCATCTTTTTGGATGGCCCGTCCACTTTGTGGACAGTGGTAGCTTTGGCTATTAGATGGTCCGTCCACCATGTGGACTTATTTTCATCTTTTTGGATGGCCCGTCCACTTTGTGGACAGTGGTAGCTTTGGCTATTAGACGGTCCGTCCACTCTGTGGACCATAATTTCGTATTTAGATGGTCCGTCCACCATGTGGACTTATTTTCATCTTTTGGATGGCCCGTCCACTTCGTGGACAGTGGTAGCTTTGGCTATTAGACGGTCCGTCCACTCTGTGGACCATAATTTCGTATTTAGATGGTCCGTCCACCATGTGGACTTATTTTCATCTTTTGGATGGCCCGTCCACTTCGTGGACAGTGGTAGCTTTGGCTATTAGACGGTCCGTCCACTCTGTGGACCATAATTTCGTATTTAGATGGTCCGTCCACTATGTGGACTTGGTAATAAATTTCATATTTTGAGATGGTCCGTCCACTTTGCTGACAAAGAATCGTAAGAGAGACGGATTTTCCGAAAATTCCTCCCATTGGATGTGCAAACACTTCGTTTAAAAAATATGAAAAAGTAGCTTTGAGTCTAAGTACTGTAGGAAAAGTAAAATTACAATGCTCAAGACAAGATAAACAGACTGTCTATTGTGTCGTCTACTGATAATACTTCTTTAGGTGCTGTGCATTCCATGGGTGACTTAGCATCTTTCCGTTCATGGTCTCTAGGTAGTACGTTCCCTTCCTGTGCCACGCTGTGACCCTGTATGGCCCTTCCCAGTTCGGTCCAAGCTTTCCTTGGGCGGCATCCTTAGTAGCGGCGAGCACTTTCTTCAGGACAAGGTCTCCGACCTTGAATTCTCTTTGCCGAACTCTAGAGTTGTAATGCTTCGCCATTAGGTCTTGGTATCGTGCTATTCTTTGTTCTGCCACCGCCCTTACTTCGTCCGCTAGGTCAAGCTGTATGCGCATTGCTTCATCGTTTTTATGCTCGTCGTGATTTACAATACGATAGCTAGCAAGACCTATTTCAGCTGGTATGACCGCTTCAGATCCATATGCCAATTGGAATGGCGTTTCGCCCGTCGGTGTTCTTACCGTTGTCCTATACGCCCATAAGACGCTTGGTAGCTCGTCCGGCCATATACCCTTTGCCCCCTCAAGCCGAGTCTTGATTATTTTGAGCAAGGATCGGTTTGTGACCTCAACCTGTCCGTTGGCTTGCGGATGTGCCGGTGATGAGTAGTGGTTCTTTATCCCCAGCTGGGAGCAGAAACCCCTGAAAGCTTCGTTGTCAAATTGCTTGCCATTGTCCGATACAAGTACCCGTGGTATGCCATACCTGCATATGATATTTCTCCAAACGAAGTTCCGGACATTTTTCTCTGTGATGGTTGCCAAAGCCTCAGCCTCCACCCACTTAGTGAAGTAGTCGATGCCGACTACTAGGAACTTTAACTGCTTGGCCGCTAACGGGAAGGGGCCCATGATGTCAAGTCCTCATTGTGCGAACGGCCATGGAGCCGTGATGGGCGTGAGTTCCTTTGCAGGCTGCCTGATGAGGTTTCCAAAACGTTGGCACTTATCACAAGATCTGACATACATGTTGGCGTCGTTCTGCATTGTCGGCCAGTAGTATCCTGCCCTGAGGAGCTTGTGTACTAAAGACCTTGATCCTGAGTGATTTCCGCAAATTCCCTCGTGGACCTCCCTCATGACATAGTCTGCTTCCTCGGGAGCGAGGCATCTCAAATAGGGTCGGGAGAAACCTCTTTTGTATAGCACATTTTTCATCATGACGAACCGAGACGCTGTGACCCTCAGTTTCCTTGCGGCTATCTTATCGTTCGGTAACAGGCCGTCCTTCAGGTATGTGACTATTGGAGTAATCCAACATCGCTCTTTGCTTACCTCCTGCAACCCTGTTCCGTCTATTAATGGTGACGTTTGGACGAAAGATAGCACGTTGCTGAGCACAAGCATTGGCTCCGCGGACGCCGCCTTGGCCAGCTGGTCGGCTTCTTGGATCTCCAGCCTTGGCACTCGAATTAATTTGACCTGGTGGTTGCTCATCCGGCTCTTCACCTCATCAAGGTACTTCTTCATTTTCTCACCCCTACATTCGTAGCTCCCATTGACTTGGCTCCTGATGACCTGGGAGTCGGAGTAAACATCCAACCTTTCCGCCCCAGCTGCAATAGCGATGTCCAATCCCGCTATAACGGCTTCGTACTCTGCTTCGTTGTTCGTTGCTGAAAAGCATAGGCGGAT